>JAODUH010086658.1:0-14796 GCA_027564835.1 Typhlichthys subterraneus
TTTGTTTTGGGGATGGTGGGGAATGGGACTCCCGATGTTTGTTTGTGATTGGAGGGTTGGGATGATGAGTGTAACATTTTACTTCAAGACCAGTCAAGACCACAACTGCAGGAAAATAAATATTGCCGCCCAATGCATGTTTAACTATAAATCTTATGAGTGGAAGTAAAATCTCCCGCTTCAAGAGTAGGTGAATTAAGTAACATTGGGCTAAGCAACTTAACAAAAATGTATCTAGACATTTAGAACCACTCAAAACATAATTTTGCTCAGGTCTGTGAATTTGGTTATTAATAGGCCTATCCAATGCATGTGTTATAATGTAAGCCTACTCATAAATAAAATACTAGACTATACTGCCTCCGTCCAGTCCAACAACGTTTAGCGATGAATTGCACACATTAATAATAATAATAATAACACGTCTGTGTGTGCAAGACAATATCTTCATTATCAATAGCGAGTAGCCTACCGAGAAGCTCTGATACATTTAGGCTTCAGTGAGGTTGACACTGAACAAGATAAAGGCACATCTGAACACTGCAGAAAAACTATTTTGGCGAACAAAGATAACTTGTAGCTCAAGCGCATTACTGCATGTGAACAGTAGACTACATGGCTCAGAAATGAGAGACAGACAAGCGCAAGAGTGTTACTAAACATTCTAGTAGGCTTAGGTGCTACGATATTTAACAAATAAATATAGCACAAAGCAACTATCTTCTATCAGAGTATTTGCATCCTAAAAGGAGAGAATATTTATAATCCAATATAGCTCCAATAATAATCCATTGGAGCTGCCTTGATGTTAAATCCCTTCTCTTGCTCTTATTCAGCAGTGTTGCATTGACACTTTTGCACAGGGAATTATTTAACATTTGTTAACAAGAGAAATATGTTAGAAAAATAAATTGTTCACCAGTTTGAAGTGTGAATATCCTGATATTGATTTTAATGAATATCACCCAGCCCTACAATTAAGAGGAATCAGCTACTTTTTTGTGTGTTTCTATGGAAATGTGGATCATAAAACCTATAGTTTTCCGTATTTATCATGCACTGGTCTGGTCTCTGTCTTGGCTCGGTCTCGCCCTGCCTTGGTATTGACTCGGTCTCGACTCATCAAAGTCTTGTTCTTGTCTCGCTAAAGACTTAGGTGGTCTCGACTACAACACTGCTGTCGACCATTTTAGCATGCCCTGCACTAAAGCCGACCATATTTAGCCTAAAGCTGCCTGCATTAGAGAAAGACAGCAATTACAGTGTGCCATCTCTTCTCCACATGCAAACGCACACACACGCACACACACACACGCACACAACAATAATGCTTTTTCCTGCCCTCTCGCCTTAAAACTCCACTGATGTCCAACATGTATTAAGACAAATTCAACTCAACATAGACCACCACCTCAAGTGGGATAAAGCAGTGAGATGTCCAGCCTGTCAGGCTATATCCTGTTAATTCCTGTAGTGCTGCTGGCTGTATGCAGGGAATGTGCTTTGCCTGCTCAACATGCATAGTTACAATGCCTTGCTGTTGCTTTGGTCTGCATATACTCAACTTCGACTGCATCAGCTATTATTTATTGTTTATTATTTTAATCAATGTATTGTTTATAAGTTATTAGACAACAGAGGAGTATTGCTACAGTTTGGGGTTTAGGGCAAACAATGTGCAATGTGCTTTCTTTTTGAGAAAAAAGGTGATCCATATCGGCCTTTCTAATTTTTAAATATAAGTGATTGCATGGGCCGCAAAGGTAAGTCCTAATAATGACCAAAAGCTCAACAACATTAGAAAATAGGAAAAGGAAATAAAGTCCAAACTAGAGACCAAGTGCAGACTTGAGTACTACAGCTCTAGTTTTAACCATGTACTTTAACAGAGGTGGCAGTTGGTTCATGTTGGCAGTGCATGACCTTTTAGAATAATGCAAAAGCCAGAATGTGAGTGCTTACTGTACTTGGAACATGGGACATATTTTAATGTTCACTTTAAAAAGCACTGCCACAGGGCCTCATTTAGGTATGGCTGAAGCACCATAGTCAAATATTGACCTTTAAAGTATCCAGGGATCAGGGATTTGGCTTTGTTAGGATGTCATTTTATCTCGAAACACAATATACAGTAGTAGATGTGCAAAAACTATAACTAGAAGACATATCGGGTATAAGCTTGACATTATCATTACTAATTACATTAACTTCTACTGGGTTGTCAGGGTCAGTTAATATTTTTTTTTTTAATGAAAATGTATTATTATAATTTTGACTAGTCATGGCAATATTTACTTTTATTCTCATTTTCAAAGGTAACAGTAATAATAATAACCACTGTTTCCCTCTATAAATCAATACAGCCAGTTTCTTATAATATTAGTTTAATTTCACAGATTGTTAGTATTTATAATCTCAGTTTTCAGTGATAAAGATAACCTGTCTCTTCCTCTACTTGTTTGTGACACAGTATTCTCTCTTCTTGGAGATATTGAAATACATAATAATAATAAATGATGATTGTTGCCACTATGTCTAACCTCGTCCTGCTGAAATGCAGGTCAACAGCCTACCAGTCTGGTAATTCATGTAAACATATATACTCACTTCTCATTAACCCCTCCTTACAGTATATGGATAAGATGAGCACCTGTATGAGATCACCGACTGTTGAGTTCAAACCAGCTGTCCATCCCAATCTAATCAAGGCTGCTCTCTACCTCAACACCATGTTGTCCAATCATTGGTGCCAATTACAGTTATAGCTCATCAGTTTCACAATGGCATCCAATATGAGGGGAGTTATTCTGTCTGAGGGCAATCAGTGCCAAATAGTGCCTCTTCACGCTTTGCTTCACCCTCAACCGTCAGTTAACCATGTTTGTCTCTGGTTTCCAACAAGTACCTTACTCCCTCCTGACCTGGAGATTCCATGCATTTAGAGAGGAAATGGCCTAAACAATACTTGCATAAATGATTATGATGAAGGGCATGTCAATGTCCTTCAATGTGATACTGTAATTTACATTTCCCAGTTTGCTAAAATGTGCTTTTCTCCGTCAACATTGTCAAACATTTAAGTCCAATAAACCAAAAGTGCACAGATGGTGGAGACACTGGCAATATAAAAGCCATGGCTGTGAGTAAAGACTGTTCTCATGGGAGAAACAATTGACCAGAAAAACTAAGTCTATTAAATAAACAAAACAAAACAATCAAATATCTATATGAAATGTAATACAATTAGAGCTCCTCTTTATGCATATAAGTATTTGTTCGCTGCTGCTACTGCAGCAAAAAAAAAACATTTTATACATGCATCGCCATAAACAAATGTGAACCTCTAAAATGAATTTGAACAATGCTTGAATCACACAACATTTCAAAAGTGATTCTTTACACCAGGGGTTCTCAAACTTTTTTGAGGGAAGAAAATGTTTCAAGGGCCCCCTCACAATGGTATCACAGGCATGGTCAGTCATTCTTGCTAACTTCGAGCACAAATCAAAACAGTATCGCTCTGCGGTAACTAGCTTATACTGTTCTCTGTGCATGCTGAAAAAAGTATATGATACTTCTACTCTGTAAATATGATACTTCTACTCCGTGGCTCTGAAAATTGGACCATAAACAAAGTGGTGAACACTGCTTGTATCATCAAAGCCGTAGCACTACACTTTGCTTCACAATGCATTTCTATGCGTGAGGCGCTGCCGCGGAGAACAGTGGAGCGATACTGTTTGATTTGAGCTCCAAGAATGACTGACCCTGCCTTTAAGCATATACAGATACATTATACAGATACATTCTACAGTATATGACTATAAGGACTTGATATGCTTCTTACCATATATTCTTAGATGCCACTTTTTGAATATTATATTTTCTCAAGTTAGCTAGTTTGATCTTATCTTCACTTGATGATTTTATCTGACATAGGTATTTCTCCATGTCACTTCATTAATAGTTAATATATCAAGCTAGCTAGCAGCTAAATGGTTTGTTGTGACCTGGGTGAAGTGATTGATTCATGACTGATTGATGTGATGTGTCACAATCAAATTAGAAGTTTTATTAAGTGAGTAGGGGTAATGGACACAATATGTTTGTTTTATTGGCACAAATAGTCGCCATAGACGAATTTGCACTTTGAGAACCACTGCTTTACACTACAGCAGGGCTACAGCAGGGCTATTAAATTACCAATTCAATTGGGCCAGATTTCAAAAAGAGAAGTGTAGGTGGGCTACACATTTTCAGCAGCCTCTCAAAAGTAATTTAACATTTTATCAATTATATAAAATTATTTTAAATAAAAAACAATTGAGTAAATCTGAATAAACAATATTTATTTAGGTTTTTAGGCTGGTATAAAGGCACAGTTGTCACGCCTGTTATTAAAACGCTTTCCTTTATTCCTTCAGTCACGTTTTGTTACAACAGTAATTATGTGGTAACAGAAATACACTCAATGCACTGTAACCTACACTGTTTTTGCATTCAGAGTTTGCATTCAAAGTTGTTCAAAATAGTAAAACATAATTTTCAGTATCGATAATAATATATTTTCTGCAGGCTTACTAAGAGTCAGCAGTTAAAAGAAAGTGATAATTGAACATGTCTTGGGTTGGCTACCAATACTTTTGGATACAGACCGAATTACATTGGTAGGACAACAAGTAGCCTATCAATTCACATAAAATCAGCCGGTGTCAAATTTCAGTATAGGTGTGCGCATCTGGGTGAGAGAGCTACGTGAGCGTCTACCAGAGTGATGCCCGATTATTGGTATAGTGGATATATAATAGTGTATAGGCCTAGTGTGCAAGGTGCAATGCCTTCTCGGGCCACATGGGGGTAGTTGTTGGGCTGGATTTGGCCCACGGGCCGCTATTTGATTTGTGATTTAGACTGGATTTGAAATCAAACAAGACACTAAAGCCTGTTGCACACTGCACATGGACCTGTTGCTAAATAATGAGTGTTTGCATGCTGCTATTTCCACCCACCATTAGTCTATGTTTTTTGTCTTGCCTCATGTTTTTTAAATGTTTTTACATAAGGTGCAATGGAAGAACATTATAGAAGCAGAAATACACAAATAATAATGTACTTTTAACCACATCATTTAATCGATCTCATAGATGTTAAACGTATTCATATGTGTTGCTCACCTGAATTGTTCATGCGTTATGATGTTAATATATTTGTGATTATACAAACTGTAAACCTGCATACTAGCATGTGTATACTACAGTACATAATCAATGCAGTGCAACGTATGTCATCAGCAAATTACAGTAGTGTTGGAGAGTGGGACTTATAAATATATGGACATCTGCGGGCAGTGTACAAAGCATGATGAAGAAAAAGCTAAGAAAGTTCTTCAGCTTCAGCTCCACATGCTATGTGCGATGCCCATATCGGTGTACGAATGTGAGTAGGTGAATGTGAGGCAATCATGTACAGCTGTGAGTGGACATCATTTAATACTGTAAAATGCATTCTTGGTAGGATGCTGGCTCCCAACTTGCTCCGCAAGGCTTTGCTGCCTGTAGAACACTTTCCTATTAAATGAATGGTTTGAAATCCTATGTGCGGTATTACATTGTTATAATACTGCACATCCATGGTCTATCCAATGTAACTGTAATTGTGTTGCCCCTGATCAGGCGAGACAGCTGACCCCATCTTTATGACTGTTCTTTTTACGTGTACTGTACACTGACTTCAGAAAATGCATGGCTCTGCCTAACTTCAGCCCAGGAATAGGTCTAATCAATCAACACATATGTTAGTGTTAGCTTGAAACTATAAAACATAGTTTCACCTAGATGAATTCTAATTATATAACTAATAATTAATTATGATTATATCATAAAATAAGTATAATATAACTCATACAGTATATGCTTGTGTCATTCTGTTTTGCCATACTTATTTTGATAAAGGGGCTATGTAAACCTAGCACGTGGTCTACAACTAGATGTCACGTTTCACGTTGGAGTGGACCCAAAAAGCACGGCAGCAGGGTAAGTTAACACACATTTAAAAAGAAATCCATGCGAGCGGCAGACAAGCCTGGCATGGACACATGACAAAAATACAACAATGAACCCACAAACACAGGATCTTATATTCTGAGACGCAACACAGGCCATTGGACAGAGCGTTAAGTGAGCAGATGAAACCAATACACAATCAACACAGGGAATCAGAAGGGCTGGGGAAGACAGCAGGCAAAGAGAACAGAAACAAACAAAGCCAGGGCAAAGGGGTGCGGACCGTGACACTAAGTGATAAAGCTCATTCTACCAAAATGCTTTGTGTTGATGGTGTTATTCATGAAGCCCAAAGCACAAAGGGTTAATGAAGCATGTTGTTAAAAAAAAGTCAGCCTGATTAGTAAAATGTCTTCGCCAACATAAATCAACACCTACTGCACAGCATGCACAGATTATGAACACATATGCCATATGTAATGTACCTCAATACAGTAAGTGAGTCTACTTGCATGTTGACCTCATATCAGCAGCATTCAATGTTTCAAAGAAATAATATGCCTGTCTTGTTTAACACGTGGCATATAATGCTGACAGTGATTTCAACGCAGAGATGATGTTCTCACATGCCTGAAGAGTACAAAACAATGCACCAGGGTCAACTAATGGCTCTGACGTACTGTACAGTATATGTGGGCTTCCTGGGTTACTTCACACAAGAGGACAATACCACACCATCTCCAGGCCCATAAGAACTCAGTTCCAAATCTAAGTACAGAATAGAATACAACTTTGAATGTATGCAAGGTGTTCAGATCTACAGTACATAAAAAAGAAATGCATTTAGGATAATGTTCTGTTTGGGACGAGACACTGCACAAGACAAGACAGCTGTCCAGCTTGGTGGAGCAATGTCTGTGAAATGGTAGTGGGTTGAGGTAATTATCGATGGCTTCTCGCTCCCTTAAGACCTATAAAGTGGCATGGCTGACAGATGGATTGCTGTGCTGTGCGAATGTGGGGTTGAAAACATTGATCTCTGGGATTAATGCCGGCCCCAGGGAGGGTGGTGGCAGTCAAATGGTGTTTCTGTAATTATACATTTACATATGGGCTGAAGTCCTGAAGGGTGCTGACATGTTTCATTTTATTTCCCACATCTATCCAGGTGGTAAAATAGCGTGTTTCCCACTCAAATATCTTTAGAACATTAATTTACAGTACTAGAAATGACTGACCCATTACCATTATAATATACAGTACTTGGTATGATTGATGCCAACATTTGAATTAATTTCCAGTCCATTAGCAGAACTATTTCTATTTCTATTCGATTCTAGGTGATAATTAAGCACTTTGAAGGAAGTCAGTGGTCAACGACATCACTGTTGTATCCAAAATGAACACTAATATATTCATTTGCTTGCTTTAATGTTCTCTGGAGCTAGCCACATATGTCAACATTCTTGAATCTGATGTAACACGTAAACCAAATGTGGCTCAGCGTCTGAGCCAGTGGTGACAGATGGTGAAAAATTGTGTAGGCCGGGCAATGGCTTTTCCCACCCAGTTTAGTTGTCAACCTCAACAAGATATCCATCACATATGTGATGGGATGGTCATGTCCTTTGCCAAAACTGTGATATATCATTTATAAAATGAATACATTGTCAAGCCAGAGATACATTGAAGGGGGAACATATACTTTCACTTGACAGTGATTTGAGGATTGGACAAGCACACAGATGTTGCCATCACTGATATTTTAAGTTAACTTTTTGTAATGCACTGTTAGCAATGCATTATTAGTTTGCAAAAGGCAGATGATAAAAAATTCAACAATAATAATAATATACATTTAAAGGTGCATTTATTGTCACATGTAGTGAAATTCGTTCTCTGCATTTAACCCATTCCTCAAGGGAGCAGTGGGCAGCCGCTATGCAGCGCCAGAGGTCCAACACCAGCTAAAGGTCAGTGTCACTGGTCAATGGCACTGACCGGAGAGAGTGAACCTAACATGTTTTTTGATAGTGGGGGAAAATGGAGCACCCGGAGGAAAGCCACGCAGACACGGGGAGAACATGCAAACTCCACGAAAGAAAGGCCGGGACGACCATGTTCCCCACTGTATACTTCAAGTGCAAATTAAACACAGGGAAAGTTATATCTCACCGGTTATGCTATAGTTTTTAGTTCAGTGAAGGAAAATACTTCTCGTGACGCATGCCAGTCATAAAATGAGCATGGGGAAGGTGGCTGCATGCCCATTGTTGGCAGTAGTATGCTTGTGTTACTGTAATTCTCAGCAGTGGCAGATTAGGGTGATCAGAGGCCCCTTGGCTACACAGAGAGAAAAAAGATATCTACTCTAGCTATTTGACATTATTTCTGAGCCTACTACTGCTGATTTTAGAGTAGCAGTTATGATGCATCATACAGCAGAGGCACTCATAGGAAAGGCACACCTCTATATACAGCTGGGCATTTTGTTTCACAGGGAGGTTTCAGTTGACCTCACCACGAACGAGCAACAAGAGCTGTGCACGCAAACCAGATCAGATGCTTGCATGTTTTATGCCTGTTGTGCTATAATGCAGAATGCCCAGTGTTACTACTACTGCATAGTACTGAGTACTACAGGCAAAATATTAAAAAGGCAAACTGATTCAGATAGCAAGATGTGGATTATAGCCATCAAATATATTAACAAGTAATTTATCAGGAGCTAGTTTATACGAGAGAAGACATTAGAGCATACTGTATGTTATAAATTACATTACATATATTTACACATATATATATATACAATAAAAAATGCAATACTGTATATCAAATATACAGTAGCAGCTATGCGTTAGTGATAGACAGGTGAAACTGTGATGCCACATTATACGAAACAGAATAGTTGAGTGAGAGTATAGTGAACATTAGTAATGTATAGCTTAAAGGTTGTTGTTGAAGGGCGTTTGTGTCTAGTGACTGATCATACTATTGTACCTGTGTATGTCATGTGAGGTTGAAGGCACCATTCAGTCTGTGTTTCAGTCTGTGCATTCAGTCTGGGGGGACTTTCTGGCCAATGATATTGCAGAAGAAACTCTTCTTATGGCTTAAGGTGTGTGGTCTTTAAAGACCACACACCTTACCAGAGGGGAGTGTGGTCAAGAGTCCATATTCAAGGTTCGTGGCATTGGCCACAATCCTCCCCACATGTCTCAATAAAGGCCCTAGAGGCATGTACTCACACTAAACCTATCCCAATCTCTCAATTGTGCCAAATTCACCTCTTCACAAGAAGAGACATACTGTATAACCTTCAGCACTTGAATTAATTCATCAGCTCACCTTTAGAACTGCTGGAGTCCACCTCTGGAAATGCTGAATAACATAATTCCTTCCACTTTCCGTGTAGAGGGAGTTCAAGAGTTTGAAAAGCTGAGGCGTTCAAGAGTGCATAATAAGTCTGTGTTCCATGAAAAACACTGGTCTTGAATACAGATAAAATCATTCATACTTTATGTATATTCCTGATACTTGCAGGCAAAGAGTTGCTTTTATTAATAACTTGATTCTACACACTGTAGCCTGCATATGTAAACCCCTGCTGCAATTTGAGTTATTTTTAATTGGTTTACAGGATTGTCATTTTAGGTGTAAATAGGCTTAAACATTAATGAAATAGAGTATACATATGTTTCAGCTTTATCTTCATATTAGACTAAACTTAATACAATACAATACTGTAATCCAATCTGGGCTAGCTAATCCAATCAATTATGGTCAAGGTCATTCTCAAAAAATAAAAGCCTATATTACTCCAGTTATTTTAATTAAAATATACAAACATCAGGATCCACTAAATACATAATACCAGCAAAATAAAACTTTACACTGTATATAAACAATACATTCCACTGAATGTTACTATTTTTAAAAAATGGAGACACATTCATAAGTGGAGGAGAGAGGAAGAATGATAGAAGAATGAAAGAAAGAAAAAAGGCTGAAAGCTAAAAAACGTGTATATTGTCCTGCATATTTTATTATTATTATTTTGTCTGAAGCAACACCGGCATTGCTTCATGTCTTTGCCTCGTAACGGTGCTGCTGCCTCTTTCTCTCTGCCTGATTCAACCCATCTGACACACTGACACTCCACGTTGTGAGTGGGTGTAGGTCATAGCGCCCCCTGTGGTCACACTCTGGAGGCAGAGGAGGGTTGTTACGCACACTGTATAAATGGCATGCGTTCGTAACAACAGGGTCATTTCTGTGTCTCATACTCTTGCATGAGAGTTGGCTGAATATTCACTCTACCGCAGCCATTTACTTGATGAATCATGGTCACAGTACGTTCAGGGTTCAGTAAGGAAGTAAATCATTAGGCAAAAGCTCAGGCAAAAAGGCAGAAATCAAAGTCAAAGATTAGCAAAATTGAATCAGCAACTGAAAACACAACTAGAAACATCAAAACAAATGGGACTGGAGGATAACAAACAAGCCAGCATCCAACTAAAAGAAACATGGGTTTAAATACATTACAAGGAGGAAACAGTTAAAAACAATAATGAAACATACATGGAAGGACAGGGGACCAGGCCGAAAACCAGGACAGGAACAAAACAAGGACCACAAGGTAAACACGCTTGATATGGAAGAAAAGATGTGAAAACACCAAGGCGTGGCCCTGCGATACTATACAGGGTGTATAGTATCTTGTCTTCCTCCCCTGCATCCCCTGCAGGCTCTGGGCTATGAGAATGAGGATACTGTATTTCCACTGAACAGTTTACAGTTGAAACAGTGCATGTAATCCTTAAATGTGTGTTGTGCACCATCCATAATCCATGTGCGTGAGGTCTGGACAGAAAGGTTGCACCCATATTAGCAAGAATACAAACGTCAGAGGTTGAAGATGATATTGCTGATGCGTTGTATTATTGATATCAATGAAAAATATAATCTTAATAAATGAAGCTGTTAGCCTTCAACTTTAAGTGTCAAAACAATCCCAAGAGGCTGGAGACTACTTTTGGAGGCAGGTGGACCTGACTTGAGATGATTGTCTAGATCAGAGACTGTCAAAAAAGGACTTCATTTATTACAAAGCATGTAATAAATTCAACATTTGTTGAATCGCAGAATACATTGTTTAATGTTCAACTCTTTATTTCAAACTGCATCAGTGCAACCACCATCAGACACTTTGTTGCTGTTTCAACTTTTCGATTCTAATGTTAGCAATTCAGGCAAATGTAGAATATGCCAATGTAGTGTAACCACACTGCATACCCACTCTGCCACTGAAACTGTAGTGGAAACACAGCGGCTGTTTTTATCACTGCTCATGATGACAGACCACACAGAATCTTCCTGGCTGGCTTCAAGAACACATATTTTAACCAAATATAGTAAATTCTCTATGCAGACCAGATAATATTGTGAAACGTCTGCTCCTCTACAAAGACAATACCTTGTCATTATGTATTCTCAGTTTATCTTTCGTCTGTGTTGGCAGCTCTGGAATAATATTTTCTTTCTCTGTATTCAAACTGCAATCAAATCTCTTAGATGATGTGACAAATAGTTGGGGTGTGTTTATTATTTTGTTGTTTTCTTTAATTAGGGTACTGTGGACAATATGTTCACAGCATTTTTGTTTTATGTTTATTATTTGAAATAAACGAGAAATAAATCAGACCTCAGTAAAGTAAAATAAGACAAACACAACAAAACAACATTAGATATTGTTCAGCAAGCTCAAATGACTTCATGTGAATGCATGGAAACCCTCAATCTATAGCACCTCATTATAAACTCTGTTTCCCTAGGTATGACAGTATATATATGTATGCCCAGGAGATAGCTCACATCAGTCTGTGGCACACCAAATGTGTGGGTTACAGATGGATTTGGGATTTGATTTTTGTGTGATATTTATTTTTATTCTTCTTCCCTTTTGGCTTTGTTCATGTATATGATTGATCTCATATTCCTATTTCATACTTCTGGTTCAGTATCGTTCAAACATGTACTCTGACATGGGCTCCACTGATGACTTCTGCTGGAAGTACAGCGTCAGTTATTGATTTAGAATCTCACAAATCAGCCATTTCACTGAGTATATGTCTTCTTAACTAAAAAGACTGTGAATCAGATTCCATGGTTTGCTTAAATCCAGGGAATAGCATGTCATAGCATTCAAGATAATGTTAATAGGTACACAATGCAAGTAGGTGTTACATTTGCTGCAGGTTTTTAGGAAGAGAACAGGCTAGCTGTGACGTCACGTAGAGCGACTACGTGAGCTACTGGCAACTTAAAGGAGTCATTTCATGTCCTTTTCACTTGTTGACACAGTTCCTTGACTTCTCAATGCAATGTAGTTGACAAGCTTAGGTGAAAATACCACATAGTTAATGTGGAATAGCACATCATACAACAACTCTTTAGATAACGGTCTGATTTCAGTGACTGTTGCTTTAAAGTCACTGCTAGGGTTGCCAACTGTCCTGCATTAACCGGGACATCACTAAATTGGTTTGTCCTATACGGGACCTCTCATGTCCCGTATAGGCTACTCTACTCTGTAATTACCTGACGGCACTGTGCATCTGTCAACATTTGGCATGGCATGGTGTCCCTTATTTGGTTGTGAGAAAGTTGGCAACACCAGTCACTGCCCACCCCGTTCCGATTTCCATATAGCTGTGTTGACGTGAGACTACGACTGCTTTACTGTTAGTACCGGTGCAGGCTACTCAAACGCGGTTTGAACATTGTTTCATGGGTTTTGGACCACATATGGTTTAATTTCAGCAGTGTTTTCAAGGTGTTAATATTGCGCATTTGTGGAACTGGGGGTTGATTTAGAATAGAAATAATAGACCCCCTAAACAATTTTTGATAACGCTATAGACCTAACAGTTTACTTGTACTAATGCAGGATTAAGTGCTGGATGGGTGGTTTGGTTTACTATGAGAAATATGGGAAGTAATCAGTAGAGGGCGCTATAAGTTCCTACTAGTGTACCAGCGACTGACATAGGACAGTCGTAGAAGACGTCAGCACGAGTCAGTGAGTTGGACGGGGTAGAGCGCTGCTGATCACTAATGTGTTTCTGTTCTAATTCCTACCAGGTAAACTTTCCATTAATTTAAATTTTGTATTAAAGCATAATCAGTACAATAACTGGGGACTATAACGTTAGAGAGGATGTTTAAGGTCGTATTTGGGAATGTATGTCTGCGCCGAGGGTGCATATGGGAAGCTACCGTGAATAAATGTGAGAAAGTGTTGATGTTAAATACGGTCACAATGTAAAAGATTTTGGATGCTGCAATGTGTATGGTGTTTAACATATAAGCTTGGGGATGTGAAATGTGTTCAAAGAGAATGCTTTGAGAGTGATAGCGAGAGCGAGTGTTGGGAGCATGTGTGCGTGTGTATGTGTAGATTTAGCTAGACGGTGAGAGTGAGCACGTGTGTGATTTCCGTCGTAGCTACTGTTGTTCAGTGATGCAAGTTCGGGTATTAGTTCAGAGGTTGTAAAGATTGGTAAAGGGAAGTAAGTTTATTTTATTTTATGTTTAATCTTTTAGAATTAGACTGACATAGGACAGTCGTAGAAGACGTCAGCACGAGTCAGTGAGTTGGACAGGGGTAGAGCGCTGCTGATTACTAATGTGTTTCTGTTATAATTCCTACCAGTCGACCTAGGAATCCTTGGATCGACTTTGAAAATAAATGTGTTGCACCGGATTGAGCTTCGTGTCATTCTTGGACCTGTAACACATGAATTCCGCCTCGCCGTCCAGACTACAGTAAAGGATACAGGCGGCATAATGTAGTTCATTGTTGTTCGTGTCAACAACACAGCAGCAGGTTGGTCACGCAGCCTTGTGTATGAACGGTGTTACGCTTTGACAACCAGCCATGTATCTTACTAAGCACATTATTTCATGAATGAAGGTTAAATTATATCATATTCTACATATATTCTATCTTTGTTATTACTACAAATGAAACGTTACATGTTTTATATGATATGACTGATCACTGACCCAGATAAAAACATTATTACTCGTGGTACCAAAAACGGCAATCCGTTTCCGGCAGGGGATACAATTTCGGTATGACACGCGACTGCGTCTTCATCAATGAGCAATGTTTAGGTTAAGTAAATCAACACAACATTATTTAGTTCCGTGCCTTCTATATTTCGCTGATACTACGTAGCTGGTCATATCCTCATAGGGGCGTTACCAAACAAACTGTGTGCAGTAATCTACGCAACAAATGCACGTTTCTCTCATTCGCATGTTTCCCCGCCCCTCTCCCTTTTTTAGCCAATACAGACCAGGAAGCTAACAGTCCACTTTGAAAGGCTTATTACTTCTCTGAGTCACATCGACATTGCTATATCCAAAAACAACTAGAAATACTTGGTTTTCATGGAATGGGTCCTTTAATAAAACTTACCGTGGTTTGGATCAGAAGTCTGGAAAGTACACACTGAGGGTCAAGACCAGATTCACGACGGCAGACGATAGTGCTCACACAGATACAGAACCGATTACGGTACAACATTCTATCCTGTAACCTTGCTAGTTATGGAGGACCAGGACTGCCATAATGTAGCAGTGCGGGAGCGGGCAAGGCAGGAACGAGGCGCAGGGTTAGGTATAAACAATATATTTAATAAAGATAGCATGCAGACAACACCATACACGAAACAATAACCGACACTGAACTAAACAGAAACCCCATCCTAAATACTAACGCAAACCC
>JAODUH010086669.1:0-14796 GCA_027564835.1 Typhlichthys subterraneus
GCCTGGGAACGTCTTGGGATCCCCCAGTCAGAGCTTGCTAATGTGGCTCGGGAAAGGGAAGTGTGGGGTCCCTTGCTAGAGCTGCTGCCCCCGCGACCCGACTCCATATAAGCGGGAGAAGATGGATGAATTTATGGAACTCCTTCTTCCAATTTTGATGTTTAGAGAAACACCTCTGCTCTGCTAAAGCAGGCAGACAGACGATGAGGTAACTAACTATTAATTCACAAAACCTTTTGAAAATACACACTGGAAGTCAGAGCAAATTTGGTGACATATCAAATATGCCATAATTTTTTTCATCCAATCCAGCAGAGATCTCATTTTCATTGTATGTGAGGGCACAAATGTTCACTAAGAGAAAGTGCAGAGTTCCTTGACATGACCATCTTCACGCTATTCTTCTATAAGTGAAAGAAAATACAAAACCAGTGACAATATAATGTGACATTGTCACATTTTCGAGTGGCCTTTTATTGTGGCCATCCTAAGGCACACCTGTGCAATATGCTGTCTGATCTGCATCTTGATGTACCACTTGATGTTCTGTTCTTGAATGCTAACGCTGTAGCAGTTGGTTCTCTCCACCAGGCTCTCTCCGCTCTTTCCAATGCTTTATCCAACATATTTACTGCATTTTACTGACAAACATGAACATAGGTCTCTTGCAGGATACTAAACACTACATTATAATAATTTGTTTGATGTAATTGAATACATATTCATTTTTGAGCCAAAGAAAAGTGACGCAACATGACATGACAGTTGTTTGTTCGCGTTTTTGCTAGAAAAACATTAGCTAATATACAAAAACAAAATTTAACAAACATAGTTTTGGTATAGAATTATGTGTTTGATAAATACTTCGATGTTCTTCTTTCATTTAAATGTTTGTAAGTTGTTTAAATAAGTTATAAAACACTTTTCCCCGTATGAACTGGTCCATCCCATAGAACTCCATTCATATTTGTCTCTCCCAGCGCAATTCTAAAGCCTGCTTGGCGGAGCTTCGGTACTAACTGAGATCCTGTCTAAAACAAAATATCTGATGGTAGTCAACCTGATTTGGCTGAAAGCAGGAGAAAACACACTATATACCAGTATTTATAACATTTTGGACCGTGACGTAATTTTATTTCTGTGACGGGTTTTACGTCAAGTGTACGGTACACCGTGAGTTACCATGGATAACGTAACACTGTAAGTCTACGGTATATGTTGTTTTGAAACTTGCTCCGATGAGATGAATGAATATCCATGAAAGTTGAGCATTCCAAATTTATTTTACTTGGTGTCTGGTAGCAGCACTTACTGGAACTGGTGTTCAGTGTGTTTAGTCAGACGTTTGAACCCTCTCAGAAAGACACTTTAGAGGTCATTAGTAAAATATTAAGGCTAATGTAAGACAAACAAGAAAAATAAATAAAATGTTTCAAAATGCTGTCGTAATTGACATTTGAATAGATAAATGCTGGAGAAATTAATATTATACATTTTTTCCCCTTTCACCCCATTGGTGCAAGAAGAGAGGAAATTGGACGCTCAAAGTGTGAAATTATGAGATGTGCCTTTTGTATTGTAGGGACTGGGAGCAAAGGACATGTCAACACGCCACCAAAGTAGTTAATGAGATTTTACCCTTTCATTTTCAAATTGTTGTGTAAAGTGTGAAAAGCTTTACTATATTCAATATATTTCTTTCAAATATAAAATAGTATCACTTCCTACACCATGTCATAATACGTACATATTAAGTATAGGAACATAAATTGACACATACTGTACATCATAAGTTTGAGAGGTGTGCTCTCTGATATTTTGTTGCTTTTTGTGCTGTATGCATACTACATGTTGACTAATTATTTTTAATAACCTGCCCAGGGACTGCAGCTGAAAATATGCTGTATTGCTAAAACCAGCACTTTTACTGAAATGCTGATTAAAGGTAGAGTCAGCGATTGTAAGAAAATACCTTTTGTCTAATTCAGTGAGTGACTCCTCACAACCCGCTAGCTGCTCGTACTTTGTGCTGAAAAAAGCCTGTGTTTTTACGCAGCCTGGCTCTGTAACATGGCTGGACTGGGACAAACAAATCGGCCCTGGCATTTCTGGCCAGATGCCACCACAATCAATGGACACCACCCTTGCGTTGCCCATATAACCAATTATTAAAATTACATTTTTTTATTAATTATATTCCTTGTATCAAGAGCTCTGTCAGAACGTAAGCTACAAAATGTGAACAAAAGTACAATAAACGTTACTGTAGCTTAAACTTGATTATACATGCATGTCCTGAAATGTTGGAATTTCCATGACTAAAATGTAAAATTTTATTTTTTTAATTGTAGGTTACAGACTTCTCTGTAACCTACAATTAAAAGAATTAAATTCTGGTATTGAGCACTGGTACTGTTTCTTCTTATTTAAAATAATAGCATTAATTTAATGATTAAAAGTTAGTGTCTGAACTGGTTTTGTCCATATAAAGGAGTTTTAAGAGGGAATACAAGACTACTCTATCTACTGAAATGTCTTGGGTGAGATAAAGGTAGTCGTAGGCAACAGCTGCCAGTTGGGTAAATAGAGACCACCATCTTACATATCTGAAATAGAGATTTCAGAAAAAATAACAAAGGAACCAATGCTGTGAAGTTACAGTAGTAGATAATAAAGTGAAGGCCTTATGAGTCATATTGATCCCAATGTGTACTGGAAGGCTGAGCTGTTGAGTTGGAAGGGCATGTCCCCTTTCTTCTTAAGGCCCTGTGTCCACATAATGCCACATGCCAGAAAAGCACTGGTAGTGTGCTGGGGAGCGATTCATCCCAGCGCTTCATTTAAAAGCTCAACAATATTATGAATGACAACATAACCACCGCTATTCAAGCTAAGACAATGTTGCATATGGCAACATAAGAACTAGCAACATTCAGTTTGAACAATCTGCTCATGGAAATTCGATTTTTTTTGTGTGTTTTTTGTGACATATCAATGTACAGCTCACAGATATGCCCAACACTAGCTTTTATGTATTGTCCAGTTGATTTTGCTAGTTATTTTGGTTACCACGGTAAGAACGACTCCCTCCCCATCTGATTGGTTGCCTGATAAGGCCTTTTGAGAAGTTCAGAGATTTTCAAATACTGTAGAAGCACTCTTGAGTTTAGTGTGACCCAGGTCACAAACGTCTGGGATGTATTCACATCCTCTGTTCCCTGAGTAGAGACCAGATCTATTACTTATGGTACATGATCATGTGATCATGGTAATCCATACGAAAAAACACTACAATCACGGGACGGGACAATAATTATTTTGAAAGAAAAGTCATGGGACAGGAGTGAAAAGCCACTCCCGTCATGCTCTACTTGGCACCCGTACACATTTTGTCATATTTAGGGCGAAGCCCAAAAATGCGTCACTGTCAGTGAGGTATGGTTGGCCTTGTCTTTGGACGAGCTGCATTTCAGCCAGTCGTCCAGGTAGTTGTATATTCTCCCTGGACATATGGATGTACAGCGTACAGATATGCCCAACACTAGCTGTTCTGTATTCTCCAGTTGATTTTGCTAGTTATTTTGGTTACCACGGTAACGACGATGGCAGCCACCACGCATTTGGTGAAAACACATAGAGCCAGACCGAAAAGCAGGGCTTTGAACTTGTATGCTCGACTCTGAAAGGAGAAGCGTAGCATTTGTTCTGCATTATAGATTTGACAATCCCCCTTGAGCTAGGGGAGGGTTTTGCAAACTGAATGTCGTTGCCCATCACTGTCCCATTCAAAACCCATGAGCACGTTGTGCACACGCGGGCCGATTGTTAATTTGTTCGGCTAGTCGGCGTTCATAGAACGAGAAAGACTGCGTTCATAGAGCAAAGGCTGAAAACAGCTATGGTCATATAGTTTTTGCCATCGGCATTCATGCAATAGAGACTGGAATAAACGGAACATGGGTGGTTTTGAGGACAGGGGAATGCTTAACATAGACACAAGACACATGGGCGAGTATTCTGGCAAGTGTGTGTGTGTGTGTTTGTGCAGACATAACGTGCTCTCGGCCTTCTGTCTGGGAAGAGAGCGATGTTTTTCGGGCATTAGCTCGTTCAAAGTCGCTTCGGAGTCTCCGGAGTCTCTTCCGGATTGTTCCCAGTGACATTTGAGAGCAGGCTTTGCACGCCATCCCCCAGTCCTTGAGGAGGGCAGCCTCGGCATGCGGCCTCCCAAGGCAATGCACGCATTGCAAATGGTGGTCTCCTCTGACACGGGAGTGACCGCACTGACCAGGGAGTGACCGCACTCTCGACGACATTTTGTCTCCTGTATGAGAGAAAAAGATACACACACAGGCACTCGAAGCTGGAGAGTAAATAGAACACACACCAACTCTAAGGAGTATACTTAAGTTCTATGTGTAATATCAAATGTATCGTGATTTGCGCATAGTTACGGATTCCTTGCCCAGCAGATGCGAAGCAAGAAAAGAGGAAGTTGAAAGAAGAAGAAATAACCTAGGTGCAGAACTTCTTCTCTGGACTGCTGCATGTGGCCACATACGCTCTATCCTCATTGGTAACAGCTGCGCTCAGAAAAGAGCACTACATTATGTAGATACAGGGCCCAACGCTTGGTTCACATTGAAGTCATGCACTCCGTTGCGGTGCGCTGGATGTCATTCATTTCAATGAAGACCGTTTCGGCGGAGTGGAATCGGAAGGCTCCCTAGCGGCTGAAGTCTCCGTTTAGAAACGGATCCGTCATACTTTGAAATTTGTCATGCTTTGCGTCGGCTTTGCCGCAGCAAAAACATTGAAATATATTGTAATATACACACCCATTCCTACAAATGTTTTAAATTTCAGCAGAATGTGATGAGTTGAGAAATATTTTACGCCAGTGTATTATCAGGCCTACTAAAATGTTTACTGTGAATTATTAAATGTACAGCTGCAATTCATAACCAAGCATTTCAGCTACTTCATCATTATAGCAATCAGCAGTGTTATCAACATGCTGACACAGAGCGACCACGAGATCTTAATCTGTGTGCATTGCAATGAGTACTTCTCTGCCTCAAGTAGCAGAACGAGAGCGCTTTTCGCTGTATGACATACGTTGCAATGTGAACAAGGGTAAGGTTGCAGCTTTGACACCATACATTTGTTTGGACATTGATTTCTAACCTGAGAAGGAACCAAAATCTTCATAAATAGACATAACAATTGGAATACATGACCCAGGATTAGGAACATAAAGCAGTAAGTCATCTACATACAGTACAGAAACAACATATGCTCTATTCCTGCACAGACAATTCCCTGAAGTATTGAAGAGTGCCTCAATGCCAACCACAAAAGCTATATTGCCAGGGCAAAGGGTACGAGAGATAAAGGACCACAGTTCTATAAATAAAAATATAAGATTAATCTGAGGATATTACATTAGTGTGCCAGTTCCCTCACACTGGCCTGTGGGACAATGTAAAGAGGACAAATCCTAAATAATAATAATAATAATAATAACAATAATAATACTATATATAGACTTCTCACACATATCTACATATTTTTTGAGCATCCCTTTCAGCATCAAAGGAGATTTTTACTTCTGGGTTCTACATGTTTGGTTGTTTATAGTAAATTATATTAATGCGCTTGAATGTTAAAGAACAATGTTTCACTTTAAAATGGTTTAAAAGTAGTGCATTTGATGCTTGTGTTAAAGTCTGGCGCAGAGTTTACAGTGACTCATTATACACAGAATGAAGTAACAGGGCTAATTTGGTTTGGAATTATTTAAATAACGTGTAACCTTTGGGACCTGGAGATTTGTTAGAAAGTGTGATTTCAGCTGTAGTGTGGGTTTCCTCCAATATGTCTATCAAAAAACAGAATCAGTCACAGGAAGCATTCAGTTCTCTACAGAATGTGGTCATGTTTGTAATGTCTCTTTGAAATTGACTCATGGCGATGTGTAAGACATAATATATAATTAATAGCAACGATCGTGTGTTGTTAATCTGGAGTATCATCTTTGATGCAGCCTGTCCATTAATTGGTTTGTTAAAAGCCTGCTACTGTGGCTTACTCCCCATTTACTTGAAAATAGATAGGAGACTGTAATAGTAAACAATGCACATCATTAATGGGTATAAGATCAAACTCTACTTCATGTTTTAGATGCTTAAGCAGGTCAATTGAGAGATTCGGGACACATTGATATTCTACTGTACTGTAGATCAAGACTATTTGTTTGAGCGAGATGTGAAAGAATGAATCTGTCCTATAAGAAGCAGTTTTACTAAGTTCGTCAGTAATTAACTAGAAGTTGTGTTGTTAAATGGACAGGCACTGTTACAGGTCATTAGTTGAATGTTGAGAGTGACAGGCATGGATGAGAAATAACAGGTAAATATGGATATTACTCAACAAAAATAGTCAATATGCTTGATGAGTTTAGGGGGAAATATAAGTACTACTTTGTATGTGGATTTTTAAATCGAGAGGGATGAATATAACTATTTTTGGTCATAAAATCAGAGATTGATTTGGACATATAGATGATGGAGGGATGTTTTTGGTGTTAAGCTGTCTACAATTGGATCAATACACAAATTATGTCACCTTCAAATAATCTTCCTTCATTAAATACCCACTCCATTTAATGAGGGAAGACTACCCAATAAGCTATCTTGAAATGCAGCATCATCAAAATTGGGTGCATGGACATTAACCAGCAATACAAGGGTCTGTAAAGTGTATGTCATGTTAATATATCTCTCCCACTTTTATCTGCCATGAAGCTATAGTTGAGGAAAACGGGATGTGCCTGTTAATGAATATTGCAGCCACTTTGGCCTGAAGGTTAAAAGCAGAGAGAAAGATCTGACTTACCCAGGGACGTTAAAGTCTGCTTTATTCCACAGGTGAGTTTCCTGTCGAAAAGCTCTATCAGAATTTATCATTTTTTTTGTTTGGAAAAGATACTGGACCTAAGGATTGCCCATGCCTTGATGTTCCGAATATTAAATATGAGTTTCTTTAAGAGAGAGAACCCTGTAAATGTAGGTCCTTCTAAGATGGAGGTGATAAAATAAATACAAATAAATAAACAACCACCACAACAACACCAATAATAATACTACATAATAAATCATGTATTTGCAAGCTCATTTTCATCCTAAACCACAAACTTCCCTTATGCATCCCACAGCTGGAACACAGCCACTACCCACCCACCAAAACCAAATGTCAGAACCCTCAAATGATGGTGACAGCATCATAATCAGTTTAACCTCTTAACATTGAGAGTACTACTGTATAGGCTAGAAAGTTAGAGCTAACTTAACTTTAACAAAGCTAAGGAACCTAGACATGGTTATTTTAATAAAAAAAATAAAAAAAATACAAAACAAATAAGACACTCTCACCAAAGTTCCACCTACTGTTTGTGATTCAAATTGGACAGTGATCCAGAAATCACTGTATTATCACAATGTATCTTATGTTCTTTATAAGTAAATATATATATATATATATATATATAAAATATTTAACTTATATATTTTTGCAATATAAACATATTTGTAAACAGATTATGTTAAGCACATGTAATTTAAGAATGTTATCCATGCTTCAAGCAAATTAACAGATTTGTCCAATATGCAAATACATTTTAAAAAATCCAGCTCCACTCCATTATAAGTAATTTTAAGCTGTACACTGTACCTTGCTAAACACAGTATGCTCCAGAAAGAAATATTGTCAATCTTCACCCTGGTTTTCATTTGGATTTCATTCAAATTAATGACCCTAAGAAGTAGTAAGAAGTAGAAGACATTTCAGAAATCTAAAAAAAAACAAAAAACGATTAATTAAAAAGATTTGATCATACAGCATTTAACCTGTTTCTCTTTCCATTCCTTCAAAGTGCTTATGTCAGGTAAAATAGATGTATTATATAATATGCTGTGCTAGCGATGTCACACAAAGCCGTCTTAAACTAGCCTGCAGCAAACCTGTCTGATTATTCTAGATGTGTTGGGAACTCAGCATTAACACACAATGTTCTCTCTCTCTGTCTGTCTGTCTGTCTCTCTCTCACTCACTCTCTCGCTTTCTCTCTCACTCTTTGACACACACACACCATCGGGAGTTAAGTATATTTGACCTTTAATCTGGACCTCTAAATCTCATAATATACTGTATCAATCTGCATGCATACAGTATTCCAAAATGTCTCCCTAAATACTAATGCATATTTTTTATAAAATATGGAATGTATAAGGAATTGTCCATATACTAATCACATGACATCAACAATTATGCCTGGTGGATTTACAGAAAGTTGGGAAACGAGGTCTGAAATACACGGTGAGAGTTTTCTCAAGATGCCTGAAGTGACAGCTTTGCTTGCCTGTTCCGTTCATGTCCTGAGGTTGTGCAAGCTGTTTGACTATTTAATGTATCAATTAAAAATCAAAGTTTTGCCTCCTGCGGCAAGCCTCAGTATGGCAAGTCTAATGCCAGGCAATACTCCCATTGGCCCGTGTTTCCAGTCCAAATCACATGAAGAAACCAGGCCGCTTGCTAGAAATCTCCATTAACAATTGACTGGTGATTGGGTGAAGTCTAGGAGGCTCTAAAACTAAAGAGTGAGTAGCTGTGAACTGTGGGCCGCTGTAAGAGCCACAACTTTGCTCTTATTCTGAAGATCACAGTTCCACTAAGCCCTTACAGTTGACTACACAGAAATATACATTACACTGCGCAGACTGTTCAATTGAAAAGCACACCCCTCATTTTGTGTTTAGAATTACCCTTTGGGTTGTGAACAGCATTATGGAAATTTTGTTTTGGTGTGTGTGCAGTCACTGCCAATCCTCTGTATTCCTCCCTGTAATAGGCTCATATCTTCCCTGCCCCTCCCTCCCCTATATCAACATGCATTGTTTCAAATGATCTCCAGGTCACTGTTGATCAACTTTAGGATTCTGTGGGTGCTATAACGAAAGACAATAGAGTTTGAATGTATACATTATAACAGTAAACACATTACTGTATCTGCGTGGAGGGACAGGATCTTTTTATTTCTAGCAATTCATGCTGTGAGGGATGAGTAACTGATCTGTTCATGATGGTGTTGAGTAAAGAATTCCTTTAAAACACCTCAATAATATACTACGTCGTTGTATATGTCCACCAGCCAACACTCCTCACTAAGTCTGTTGCCTCTAGTGCATTATTGAGGAGCATTGGCTGGTGCATTTTTCAGCACAGGGATAAACTGTAAAAGAACCAATTAGTAATAACATTATACATTTTCTGTACACCTAAAGCCAAATACTAGAATACATTGCTCAGTATCTATTGTTCTTTAGGCCCTATTCAGAATAGCTGAAACAAATATGTTTTATTTTTATTTTACTAGTGTTGCCAGTTTTATATGGCAGCAATAGTTAGTAATAATTTATTAGATTATATTGGGAGTCTGTTAACATCCGGGCAGTCCAAATTCACCCACAGACAGCATCACATAAAGATAGTACATTAACGAGCACTTCAACCACTGAGATTGACCTTTACTGCAAGCCAACACTGCGTTTAATCACATTTCTCCATTCAAAACGGTAAGTGAGAACCAAATGGTCGTTTACATCGATGATTTACCATGCATAGCAGGACAACCCCAGAGTGATGGTCTATCGCCTGTGGGCTTTAATCTCTCTAGACTCTACTAAGGTCAGAGAACGGCTGTTGCCATGCCCTGGGGCTTGGCATTAGAAGGTCACAAACAGGGAGTCTCAGAAATACGACTGTTGTAAGCAAGAACATTTATTAAAGTGAGAACAAAACACTCTTGGAAGGTACAGGCTGATTTCAACTCCTTTTTATATTTTTAGACATTTGTGAACACTTCTTCACATTCAAGGTCAGCATTCAGGTGCTAGCTGATAATTAGCTGAAAATACTTAAAAAGGAGAAATGATGTTCCTGATAGCAAACGATGACAACAGAATCAATTATGGGAGGCGCTGCTACGATCTTGTTGAGGTAAACATCTGGTCCTGTAAGATGGAAGGAAGGATATGTTTTTCCCTTTTCCTTAACAAAGAATAAAATCTAGTTTTCCTATACGTGCACCAATTCACTACTCCATTTCAAAGGCACCCATTTATCCTCCCCAAAAAAAAAAAAACATGATTCGAAGGAGGATTGATTGCGGGCGCTTGTGGCCTACTTTCTAGGTGTTATGTTTTGTTGTTCATCATTGCAATCTTGGGGAACAGAGCAAGTCTTCAGGGAAAATGGCATCCCCTCAGGGACGAAAGCAACATTTCGGTCCCCACTGACTGAGTAAGGTAGGTATTATTAAGGCTGTGCACATGCATGCGCGACCATGTCCATGTGCGTATAGGCTGCAGGAAACACGCCACCCTATTTGCAAGTCAGCCTCATTGAGCGCTTGTCAAGTTGTTTGACATTGAGAAAAGAGAGTTGCTGAAACAAAAAGTAAGCAGGAAGACATGCACATTGCTATTGTGTGTTACTTGCATATTACTGGTTACTGGCATATGACCTGTCCATTCTTACGTTTTTGACCTTGTCAAATACAGAATGGGCATGAGCTATTAACAAGTATCACATTTACTGACAGTACAGATTTTCTCACACATGGGTGGAAAAAGGTTTGAAAAGGTCCGAAAGCATGATTTTTCAAGAAGCCATCACCAATGCAGAAATAAACAGGCACTAGGTGCCTCTATATTTAATGTATTAAATCTTCTTTGCGAAACGGTTCCTGTGCATGGAGGCAGAAATGTGTCAGAAATACACAAAGAAGAGAATATTCTGAAGGGAAGGAGAATATTGAATACATACTGTACTGTATATAGATATAGTCATCTTTGAGTTTCTGGGTTGATGAATAGGACCAGAAGACAATGAAATCCTTTGAATGGATGGATTTCTTAGCAGAAATGCATCCCTTATAGCAAACATATTGTCACACAAAAATATGCATTTATGTTATCTTCCCCCCAAAACCTCTATCCACAAGAAGGTCACATGGTGGCGTGTACATCAAAGTACACCAAAATCACTGACCCAAAACATAGCAACAGAATGGAGTTTTTAAAAGAACAGAAGGGGAAAGGGGGGTGGTCTAAAAAGTATAGCTATCAGCGGATTGCATCACTAAATTAAGTTAAATGATACAAAAAATCTCACTTGCTCCATAAACTAATCTACAAGCAGACCACTAAATGTCTTAAATGACCTTCATCTTAATATGTATCCCCCCCAAAAGAAGGAATGAACAGCAAAATAATGAATGCATTTTGATTGGGGTGGGTGCTGCACCTATAACCAGATTGTCTTACCCCAATCTTTCCCATATTTAAGACAATCATAAAGATTGCATATCCTCCTTGAATATTTCATGTGGGTTGGGGTGAATGGGAGTGTTGGCAATCTGGCTGATGTGATGTGGCTTTACGGAAGACATGGCATGTTCTGGAGATAAAACAAAGACATGGAAGCATTAGTGTCCCAGCAGAGGCAAGATACGTGGAATGGAATGCCGCACAACATCTATAGGTGAATATTTAATGTCCAACCAAATAAGATCAGAATACTTTATTTGTGCATCTGTTCACCATTTCTTCTACTGTTTCTGCTAACATAGAAACAAGCACAGGGCTTCAAACATTGGTTTCTTCTCTTAGGCAAGCTTGTTTGTTTTTTATTGCTGGTGGTAGATTTACATATCACTTAATGATAAAGGTCCAAAAAGCAGGTTTTCCATAAAATAAATACATTATAGGGTGTCATGGTTTAAAACATACACATTCATATAATATGTAGGTGCCACAAAGTCTGTACACATTATCGAGTTGGTGTCTAGGCTTAGGTTATTTACGATATTCTTTTTCTTTTGCTGTACTTCACATCACACGTCACTGGGTTACACGGAAATGTAACCCATTTAAACTTGTTCGTCAGTGTACGTGGGCAGAGAGGGTGAGTGTTTGTAGCGTGAACTTTTTGTTGACTGCAACGCAGTACAAGTAAAACAACAATGTAAGTCTCTACTCTATTACCCTGTAAAGCACTATGGTGATTACCACAACAATAAAAGGTAAAATATGTATATGACTCAGGAGTCGTGGATCCACAGCAGCGTGTCACAAACAAAACTTACAACACTTAGCCTCTCAGCGGCATTCTCAATTATGTTACTGAACTGCCGCTAATATAATAATTTGTATACATACAGTCTAAATAATATACTGTACACCTACCTTAGTATGCCACACTCGTTTACAATAATAATAATATCGTTTATTATATAGTGTGTTCACAGAATGTAATAAGAACATACTGTATGGACAGCATTTCAGATGTTGCAATACAGTATATCAAATAAAACCAAAGATTTCCAAACAAGTTCACAGTTTACATTTGAAACACACCATTAAATAACAAATCACTCAACACTTGTGCATGGGACAGCCATTTGCTCTCAGAGCGTTGTGAACAATTGGGTATGGCATTATGGCACTTTGGGATCAGCTTAAAAAAATAGAATTTCACTTGAATCGCCTTAGTTTGTTCTTCGTTCATAGTCTATGCAAGCTATGCGGATGCAAACGCAAATTCAAGGGCTACGCATGTAATTTCTATACATAGAAAACGTGTCAGTTGGTGCGCTAAGCCTTTTCAGATGTGATACGCTTTTATCCAGCAGGGGGTAGCAGATGACCTGAGAAGTAATTTGCTACCCCATCATCTGCATCTGCTAGTCAACTGCTTGTCACCAATCAGTACACCGGGATCAGTTTTGGATGTATTCAAATAGGCTACTGAAGAGGACAACAGAATTTTATTACTCCTGAAATGCAAATGCTAAATAATTAATAATGACACCGTCCGAGAATGGTACATTGGCATATACTCCCACATAACTGCATATTTTGAGCATTTATTCAATTACTCTAGTCCCACACAAACGTGTCACTAATATGCCTCCGCTTATTTTTTTGTTTTCCTATAGCTCAAATGTGGAACCTATTTCTCTCCATGCAACATATGATCTACTGTATTGCAGCAGACCACTTACATAGCTCTCTATCTTATTGCGAACAAGTTTAAACAAACGTTCCTATTGGTAGAGCAACATAGAGAGACTACATTTTTCCAATTGCGGCCCTCACTGCAACGTGTGAAATGGCAGGCACGCTTGTGTTGCATTACAAAAATGCAGACAACACATTTTGCTACGCAAGTACGCATCAAACCCTCCTTGCATAGCTCGATGCGTTCATGTCCGCGTAGCTTGTGTAGACTATGAATCGGCCCTAAGAATTTATCATTTCTGCTTTAGAAATACCTTAATTTCCCGACTATTAACAGCACCGTATATATTAACCGCAGGTCAGTATTTTATGTAATTTTTAAAAAATAAACTTGTCTATTAACCACACCCATGTATTAACCATACCCGTGTATTAACCCGTGTATTTATTCAAGGTCACGTCATTGAGTTGGAAGTATTTTAATGTTTAAAAAAAAAAGAAAAAAAGAAAGAAAAGGCTGACACCAACCACTTCAGCATACCAGTATGCACTAGCTAGGCTACCTAAATGATGGTGTGATTGTGTGATACATCTATCTTTTGGTTCATCTACAATGTTGTTTACTGTTCTGTTCTCATGGTTACCTAAAAACCAGACCCATCGCTTCCGTGACTCTGCAATAGATTTGCCTTTCACATGAGAGGCGGGCAGGACGGAGAGCGGGATCCCAATTCCCATGTGAAAAGCCCTCTAAAATGTTAGATTGTCCTACTACCATAGCAAAAAAAAAATGTTGGATGTATAATTAATATCCCTGGATTACCTTAAAAATAACAATAAAAATATCTCAATGAGAGAAAAAAAAATGAACCAAAAATGAGTATTAGCCGCAGAGCAGCCGACAGATGCAAAATCAATGTATTAACCGCGGTTATCTGGGAAATTACGGTATTATACGTAGGCCTTCATAGCTAATGCATGTCTGGGTATAGGAACCGGTTGTTATAAAATAATGTTAGAACTGGGAGATTTGTCCAGTTTCCTTCCGCTCTTTGAAATACCAATATGCAGTCTTATTTCCATGTTAAAATTGTGAAACATTCTATTTAGAATTTGTTTTATAAAAGACTATCACATCACCTTTGAACTTCTGATATTTCTCCTCCTATAATGCCGCCCCATAACTTGATACAGCTGCATAACAATTCACCAGAATGCAGGGAATTAAGTGTTTGAGGCTAAACATATCCTGGGGAAGGAACCACAGATTCCCCACTTAATGTGCCCCGCTGATATTCAAGTCAAAGTCAAAGCTATACCCTTGGTTAAAACTGTCATGTCACATTGCCATACATTGGCTTTTGACTAAACAATAACTGAGGTTCAAGCTAAAACACATTTTGTAACAGTGGACTCAACCAGGGCAATTCTGGACACAAATTGAGCAGTGTACCTTGTAAAAAACTTTAAAGTGTGTAAAATGATGAAGAAAATTATGTGATTGCATTGATTTCTCTGACATTCCTGGGCAAACATGTAAGTCATGTTTTCCTTATCAGTAAAGCAATTTATAATATATCAGAACGGTCTATAAATATACCAACAGGGGCGCAGTATAGGGGGGAAAAGTTAGGACAATTCCTGTGAGGATCCTGCACTGCTGAGGGGTTAGTGGTGGCTAGGGGGCGTGTCTACTCCTGCTGACACAGGCATGCCA
>JAODUH010086680.1:0-14795 GCA_027564835.1 Typhlichthys subterraneus
CCAGGACTAGGTGGAGAGATTATATCTCCACACTGGCCTGGGAACGTCTCGGGATCCCCCAGTCAGAGCTTGCTGATTTTGCTCGGGAAAGGGAAGTTTGGGGTCCCTTGCTGAAGCTGCTGCCCCCCCGACCCGACTCCGGCTAAGCAGGAGAAGATGGATTCATGGATGGAAATCTGCCCCCAGACAAGGTTTTTGTTATTTTTACCTTTACATGGCTTTTATCATGTACTACCTTATTTCTCTTTTGTTTTATTGTTTATTTAATTTAATTTCACTATATTTCATCTTTTGTTTTTCATTTTTTGTATTTTACATGTCTTTATGAAACATCTACGTGCATGATTACTTTTAATTAACTCCTGCAAGATAGGTGCTATACGGTATACATTTCATATGCTATTATAGGTTAGCTTAGCTTTGCATCACTACATTACACAGTGTAAAAAAATCACATCAACTCTATGAGTTTTGTTTTGCTTACTGAATGTAAACCTCTACCTACATATACTGTATATGTATAACATAATTTAACTTGTTATACATGTCGCAAGAGTGACTTGTTTGCAATCATATTGTAGAAGATTGTAATATTTTAGATTTAAAAACATTAATACAACTATAAAGCACTGATTGAGTTATTATAGTCTATGAGATGCAACAGTATTCCATCACACAGGACAATGAATAACTTAAACAATAAAAAAATAGTTTTTTTTTGTAGTTTTAGCAACAACAAAATAAAAAGACTTAATGACCAAGTTATCTAGTTAATGAAAAACAAACATCAAACATAAACAAAATTTACTGATCTTATTTAAATTAAACATGTTAACAAAATGCACATTTCTTATTTTAATTAAATATTCTATGTAAACAGATAGGGTTTATGGGAGCCATATTGGATAGAAAATATGGTAAATATCTTTCTCTGAGAATAATATCAGTTTGTGTTGTACTGTATACTGTATGTCTGTCATGTTTTCTTTGTCATTTTCCTAATTACCATAATGTGGTTTCAAGGCATCAAACCATAAAGATTGACAGGTCATTTCAGATATTCATTTTATTGTCTCCTTTCCTGCATGACAAGACCAATGCTGCATCCAGCTGTCAGCTTTTGACAGTTCTAAGTACACAACATTTCTGCCATGCTATCAGATGTTCAATGGTTCCTGCCTTATACTGAATAGGCACCAACACATGTTCACACTCGGCATGACAATTATCGATGTTACAGTAAGGTCTGATGCACGTGTAAATTGTGATCTTTTAGTTTCCTGCCCAAATTGCACTTTGATGTTCATTAATAATTGTGCTGCAGCATACATAAAAACATTTAAAATGCTTTTGCAGTTCACAAGGCAGCATCCTCCTTGGCCTAAATGTGTTTTCCCTAATGCAAAGCATTATTATTTCTTTTAAAGGCTTGCTGTTTATATGCTCCTGTAGCTCTTTAGAGTGCGTACAGTCTCCGAATATAATTGAACCCTCAGTATACTGAAATTCCTTGATATGTAGGTGTCATTTTAAACCAATGACCATAAAACATGCATGAACCAAAATGCTAGTGTTAGCCTAAGATCTTGGACATAATTGTACATTTATTTAAAATTTTCAATTTGGTCAAGGTATTCAACTTGATTGTCTAATGTATCCTAGATATAACATCAATTATCTCCAATCCCCATGAAATCCCTTGTTTTAAATTAACTACTCAAAATGAAACAGAACTATTTAGTGTGATTTACCTGTGTATTATTTACACAAGCATGCATGCAGAATATGCAGAGCCATGATCTTATCCCCTCTTCATGTATGATACATGAGAGAGGGACCTCCACTCTGCTCCCTCTGTCCAATGGCCTAAATACCCAAAGACCAGGGTTTTGATCCTATTTTGTAATATGATTATGACATTTTTTTAATTTAAATTACTTTACTGATTAGAATTTTAGTCTGGTAACTAGTAACTGTAAACAATCCTGCCAAAAGGACCCAACCCATCAATCCAATTTCAGTCTGGTCATTTTGGACTATAGCTGAACAAATAATTTTGGTTGGTTACGCACTTTTTTTTTACACGTAACGTGTCCTATATCATGAATGAGTGAGAAGAGTAACTACATTTGCACTTAAGAATCAACAACCAACAAATGGAGTGGAACCACTTGCTGCTGTTGCAATGTGAAAGCTAAAAGCAACAATTAGCATTAGGTTAAAAATAGCATAAATACAATTCACAATAATCTCATAATTCAGTATTTTTTGTGAAGGCATTCAATCTTTGAAAAAATGAAAGTTTACAATCTAAGAGGAAAATACATTTTTGATAACGTTTCTCCCTTCCTTCCTTCCTTCCTTCCATCCTTTTCCATCTATTGCTCTAGCAATCCATGCAGTGAATTTAATATTTTTTTGATTTATGCAATTTCAATTAATTTTTTTTTATAGATGCGCTCTTCCAAAAATACCAGCCGGGAGATGAATGACAGGATCAATAATGGGTATACTTAAAAATGCTAATTAACTGTCTGAGAGAAACCTTGACTTTTATTCCTGCAGTAAGGTGTTATTATGTGAGGTCAGACCCCAAATTAACTTTCCTCAGAAAGATGAGAGTAATAGTTGTTCCGACTACCTCTGGTCCACTCCATTCACAACAACACAAATCTGTTATCTAACAGTCTACTGAAATATTTGAACATAAATCAATCCGTTTGTATATTGAGTTTGGCAGTAGGTCTACTGTAGTATTAGTTTCATGAGGAGCCATGAGGAGATGTTTAGTCTCAGTCTGAAGGCAAGTGAATTGACCTAACATTTAGTGAAAAAATTATATAAAGTTTTAAAATGGATGAAGAAATTATTCAATGCCATTCTGAAAGTCATAAGATAATGACTTTCATTGTGTTTCCAAGTGTGCTTGGTCAGACATTGACATTCTGCTCAAACTGTATGGATGAATGTGTTGGGAAGGAGGCAGGGGGAGTTGAGGGAAGCTATTCTTTAAAGGCAAAATGAAATATTGCTTACCTTATTTAAACGAAAACAATATCAATATATTTAGAAAAATATAATCAAAATCATATCACCACGATACTACATGCTGGACCTTAAAACTACATTGCAAGAAAATACCTGATATTGTCGCGTATAGATTATACCTACATCCTATATCTCGCACGTCAGAGCAGAGGAATGATCTTCAGGGACCGAAGCACTGTGCATTGACGGTGTAGACTGAATCTTGTGCTGGAGTGGTTGCGCTATACATAGGTAGGATACTATGGGAAGTTTAGCGCTAATCTGCTGGATCAGGTCCTAATTGTTCTGCAGCCAGGTAAAATGTTTGTTCTGTCGAGCACCTATTGTTTTTTCTTTCCGATGGCATGACGCCTTTCATATTTTTTCGAAATCTTCGATTTAAGAATGACGCGGGTTATCTTTAAATAGCATTGCTCGATTGTAAATAATAGTAATAATAAGAATAATAAGAATAATTTAAAAAATAAATACAGAAACTATAGAAAGACGTGTGATAATCAGGGGGCACACAGACAAAACTTGTAATTTATTGTACAATGCATCACTTGCAGAATATTATAAACTTTTTTACCAATATTAAACAATGCGAGTAGCAACAGGTTCGAGATGAACAACGCGATGTTTATTTGCCGCAAGATAAAGTGTAATTAGTACAGTAGTAGGTAATCGACCGTTTAAAAATAATGATCCAATCTAAAATGTTGAACTTGTTTGAAACGTAGAGTAAACAAATGCATGTTGATTTTGCCTATGTCGACCAGGACCACATATTCAATACTTCGCTTTTATATTCTAAAATGCTAAATACACATGTATTTGTCTCAGTAGCCTACACATGTTTAGAATATGTTTTCTTTCCGTTTTTTGTTGCAGCCTAATCTGTGCAGTTAATAATAGAAATACTGAAGAAACCCCACTTAACAGCCACACTGTCCTAATTTTAAGTGACATCCATGGATGCCGGGCTACATTATGCTCCATCAAATGACAGAGCCAATTGTGAATGCCAGCTGTGAGGAACCACCCTCTGTTTGTGCCGGGAATGCCACCGGGGCCACCCTCCAGCTCCCCACCTTCTCCACAGCGGCCAAGGTCCGTGTGATAATCACCTTCGCCCTCTGTGCCATTTCGGCTGTGTGCAACCTGGCTGTCCTCTGGGCTGCCAGCAACGGTGGCAGACGCAAGTCCCACGTCAGGATCCTCATCATGAACCTGACGGTGGCCGACCTCCTGGTGACCTTCATCGTCATGCCCGTGGACGCGGCGTGGAACATCACGGTTCAGTGGAAGGCCGGAGACATGGCCTGCAGGATGCTGATGTTCATGAAGCTAGTGGCGATGTACTCCTGCTCTTTCGTGACCGTGGTCATAAGCCTGGACCGACAGTCTGCCATCCTTAACCCGCTGGGCATCAGTGAGGCTAAGAGGAGGAGCAAAGTCATGCTGTCCGTGGCTTGGACCATGAGTGTGGTTCTCTCTGTTCCTCAGGTATGTCAGGTGGTGACAGTAATCTGCTGTGTTTCTCTCTCTCTCTCTCTCTCTCTCTCTCTCTGTTCTCTCTCTCAGCATTGTCTCCTGTCATCACATCAAGGCACTTTGGACGCCAGCACATCTCATAATACACTCCTGCAGTTTTTCTGTAATACACCTGACACTGTCACACACAATCGTGGATAGGCAATTTGTCTTTTTATTAGAATTGTCATTACAGTACAATCAGGGCTGCATAGAGGCATCCAAGTTGTTTGCTGTGCAAATATGTGTCAACGCTTAAGGATCACTTTAAACACCATACCACGGTTCTCAGGTAAATTATTTGTCTGTATATCTGTTGTTCATAACAGAACATGATCAAAATACTGTACAGGTTATTCACTATACAATTACACTACAATTACAGCATACTGCTGTATATAATTGTATATTTAATTATGGAGAGACACCAATAGTCCTTGATTAATTCCGACCTACAAATGAGGCAGCTGTTTCTGCTAATGGAACTTGATTTCTGAGTGGGTGCTGCATGTTGCCCTGGGTTGACTCTAAATGAATTAACATATACAATGAAGTAATTTAAAAAAAAACACTCTCACAACCTTCAGCATAGTCAGGACGAGACAGTCGTTGTGTTGTTAATGAATTAATTGATTGTGTAATGATGTAGACCTTATAAAGTGCATATACAGTCAAATATGTATCGTTTCCCTGTAAGCAACAACTTCTCTAACACCTTGGGAAGGACAATGTGCATAAAGTACATGCAAGTTGTCTCTCATGGAAAAAGTACTTTAGCTTGGTCAAGGTCTATGTCATAAGACTTTCACTTGTCTCCTGATGTCTTTTTGTTCTGTCCATCATTGCACTGGCTGTATCTGATAGACACCAGAATATTGCTAGGATACATTTTCATTCGAGGTATATTTCAACAGTTTAGCCTTGTAGCTGGTGTCCCATTTATAAGAGTACTATCCATTAGTATTGTATATTGATTCTCTCAACTTGCACACTGATTAATACACCAACAAATCAGCATGTTTGCTGCTTGTATTTCTGTAGAACTATTTGGGTCAGCTAATGAAAAATTATCAAGAGAATGAAATGTAGACTAAATACAGAAATAAACTATTTCTGTGCTGCTAATCTCTTTTTTAAGACAAATAAAATAGTGCAAAGTGACGCTAATACTGTAATCTCAAATGTATGTACATTTGTCTTTACAACAGATAATGGAGACATTATTCCCTTGTTTGCACTATGCTTTATACACGAGCCAGTGCTTAATGCACATACAACAGCATATATCAGTGTTTTGCTGATATATCATTATATCTAGGAATCTGTTCATGTGGAATCAACTCATTATTACAACACCATACAATTATTTCATTCATGAATAAAAATCGTTTTTATGTAATTCTAATCACATGTACTAAAAGATAAACAGAGTTCAGTGGTACTAAGACACAAATTAGGTTTTGTTTTATTTAAAGAATGCTACGGAATTACTGAAACTGGCATGCCTTAACATTAATGATGATTTATGTGATGTACACGCTCATAAATAATCATTATATCTAGATGTTATATATCAAACAATACCTGGCATGTGTTTACATAGAGCTATAATGTTTGATTTACTGTATACCTGTTCTTGTGTGTTCAAACAGATGGTTATATTTCATAATGTGACCATCACAGTTCCTGAGACGTTCACCCAATGCACAACCCACGGGAGCTTTGTCAAGCACTGGCAGGAGACCCTCTACAACATGTTCACCTTTATATGTCTCTTCCTGCTCCCGTTGGTTATCATGATCTTCTGTTATACGCGGATCCTTGTGGAGATATCCAGCCGCATGGCACTGGGTAACCGTAAGTGTACCCTTGGCAGAATGCAATGGAAAATGATATGTCTGGCAAGGTTCTTACTAACTGGCAAGCCTTTGGTGTTTGTTTGTGTGTTGCAGTGCGGTCTAGAGAGGCGCCTTTGCGTCGCTCACACAACAACATCCCCAAAGCTCGCATGAGAACTCTGAAGATGAGCATTGTCATTGTCACGTCTTTCATCATCTGCTGGACCCCATACTACCTGCTGGGTCTGTGGTACTGGTTATTCCCTGAAGACATGGAGGAGACCGTCTCCCATTCGTTGACACATATGTTGTTTATCTTTGGCCTATTTAATGCTTGTTTAGATCCAATCACTTATGGTCTATTTACAATTCACTTCCGTCAAGGTCTAAATAAATACGTAAACACAAACAGGCGTAATGATTTTGAAAACAACACTGTAATTACAGGCTCTTTAAGGGGTTCTTTACATATGACACGTCTTTCTCCACAACAGGCTGCTGCCTCAAACACATCCATCCCCAGCAAAGCCTTAGAAGAGACCAGGGAAAGCTGCAACTATAGCAACTATCTCTCAGCTTGCAACCAGAACATACAAGGTGACCCTAGGCAAATCAGTCAAGTTAGCATGATATAACGACTTAGCCTGTAACCGGGAAAACAATCGGGTCTGAATCAATGTGACACCACATTGAATCATTGGGACACAGATGACTAATAGCTATTTCTTTCATTTACTGAAAACTGTAATTTGCTCAGAGCAAGTTAAATCACAAATATGTACTAAAAACAGACACAAGAAAAAAAACAGTATTAGAGCTTGTACAGATACAGAAACAAATTAGGTTACATTTACAATTCAAATGAGGGGAAGACTGCTGAAATGCACAGTAACAGCAACATTTTCCAAAATTGTAATGATACAATATAAATATAATTATTGGTTTTAGTATTGTCACAGTGAAATATATATATATAGTTATTCATTGTTTAAAAAATATATAGATTTTATGCACAATTTCATATGATATATTTTTGTTTCTTAAAAATCAAAATTAAATTGTTTACATTTGAAATTGCATCTTTGCATTGTTGCATTAACATTTGAAAAAAGCCTTGAAATTGTTGCATGCTATTTTGTGTACATGTATGTACCTATGTGCATAAAAACGTAATGTCTTGCTTATTCCAGTGTGCACAAGAAACTGTGTGTTGTGTAGTGTGTATTGTATTGTTGTGTGTTGTGCATTGCTGAGACATGGAGTGGAGAAAGTGCACCTATTTTATTGATATGAAGTTGTTTCTTCATAGGTGGTCAAAGCAGGGTATCGAAGAAGCCAATTTACTTTTCTGTTGTGCTAAGTGTGTTTAGAAAAAACAAACAATTATGCTTTCAATTATGTTTATTTCAAGTTGGAATATACAGTATATTTGTTCAATAAAAGAAAAGGTCCCTATTGATTAATTATTACAGAAATTAGTTTATCCAACTTTAGTGAAATTATTATTGGGTTCTGCAAGTTTCAAATAAAGACGTGTTGACTGAACATTGTTCATGGATTGGGGTATAGTATCTGATTATTTTTTCTCAGATAGATAGGACTTTGATTTCTATTGTTATAATGGTCTGTCATGAATACATAGGTGTGTAATTATTTCCATCCCCATGGTTATATGAATACATCAGCTACAATTGAATTCTGATTGTTTTGGTAGATGCCATCCTTAATCAGTCTGAACAGGCTGTGATTGGTGAACCATGATGGGTGCATTTTCACAACTACTTGGAGTTACAGCATGGTGTGGTACATGTAATAGAACTACATTAAATTATAATGTGCTAATCTATTAAATCGTCTCTATACGGCGGGGGCCTACTCAACGTCCAACAAACACAAAAGCACTGCACTGCCACATACAGTATATAATGATACCAAAATAAAATACAGAGATGTACCTAGAAATAATGAATGTAGCCTTCAATGTCAGGGCTGAGTCTCCCTCCTCCCATTTGTTTGGGCGCCCAGCTAAAACCTCTTTCAAGATACCTTGCTATTGAGGTCATGCCAATATATCCGGGTCAGAATTGATCCAAAGCGTGAAATCACCTTCACTTACAGATGGTCTTGTGCAGCGGGCACACCATCTTGGTGTGGGGTTGCTGTTCTTTTGCTTGACAATATGAAAGCCACATCTGTTAGTATACCTGCTTATACACCATTTAAATGTCTTGCTTTTAAACTCCCTGGCTCCAAACCTTTGACTGTTTTAACTAGACCTCCCAAACCATCTGATAGATTTTATACTGAATTGTCTTATTACTATTATGACTATTATGACTATTTACTTTGATTAGTGCTCCCAATGTACTCCTTGTATGCACTTTTAATATTCATGTTTATACATGTAGAACTGCTGTTCATTTGTTGCTGATATTATGTTCTTACTTAATGACCTTGATGTCATCCAAAACTTCACTTTCCCCTTTCACAACAAAGATCACATCATTGATCTAGTCTGCTCCACGGGTGTTTCTCCGGATTTATATATCTTAATCAGATGTTGTGTTTATATTTGCCTATATTCACTGTATGATGACATTGAGTATCTTGAAAGGTGTCCAGAAATAAAATGTATTATTATTATTATTATTAATATTATTATTATTATTATTATTATCTTCCTTGCGTTCAGGCTGTCATAAACTGTGCATTCTTGTTGGTGTGCTTGCAAAGTGTACTGTATGCCTGTATAGGACGAAATACATCCTGAAGCTGATCCCTTCTAATGAGCTGTAGTCCTGTAGAATGGCCAGCTGAACACCAGGGGTCCTCTTAGGCTGAATGAAAACTGATGAGGCTCCTCATCCTCATGCTGTATACCCATGCCTTCACCATCCTCAGACTGGCTTGATCTACTTTTGGCAGGAGGGGTACACAGGAGAGCTGGCTGTTTGGGTGATGAACGTCGCTGGTGGCAAAGGTGGCCGCTTCAGTGACATGTCCGGTGCCCTGGCGACGAGCATCATTAGTAGAAACAGTGGAAGGTCTATTGGTCAGAGCACCGGCAGGTTTCCATGACGATGGGGAGACAGAAGAGGGTCCTGGACTGTCTGGTGTGTCAAAGAAATGATTTGAATGTTGCAGTAGTATTGCAATATTACAAAAAGCATATATGAATGAAATAATGGAGGCAGAAAATCAAAGTTTAATAAAAAGATTTTCTCTTTTGCTGATAGAAGTAATAGAAGACGTGAGGGCGTAATCCAAGCATATTATGCAATTTATCTTGTAAATTAGGACAATATTGGTGTTGGAATTTCTCTGGATATGTTAACTTTTTACTGTTCTTTTCCTAAAGATAAGTGTATTTATATTTGACTACTAACCATCCTAATAGACCTAATAGAGAACACGGTTGGTATTGAATCGAAAATACTGAATGAATGTCTAGTTTGTGTGGCACTGGTCGGGAACACTGTGTGCAAGGTATTTTATTATAGTTTTACGCAGGGCTCAATTGACCTTTTCCAAGCCCTGCCCGTTTCACGTCCTACCTAGTTACTGTAACTAGGTATCTTCCTATCTAGTTACTATAACTAGGTAGGACATCACACCACAGCAAAACAAATTAAATAAAAAAAAATAAAAAATGCTGTTATTGGAGGACAAAGGTCAATTGCAGGGCCTGCTCTTAAAGTAAAAGATTAATATCTGGTACTATAAACTTATCTAATAAATGATAAGCCTCAGTCCAAATACCAGAGTTATCAAGTTTTTGCTGTGTAATTAAAAAGTGAATCTTAGTCAATATGTCGACAGCTTAAACTAATTTGTCAAATAGTAAGTTTGAAAAAGTACTTTGGCGTTTCAGTCCACTGGACTCTCCATGTGGCCCCATCTGCTTATTTCAATTCCAGGTCAATTTCATTTCTTCAAACAGTTCTTTGATGTCTGAAGCCACATTGTGCTAGTTAAACACAAATAAGGGAAAATATTGAACTGAAAACATCACATTTTGAATGACATATTTTGTCCTCTATTATTCATTGTACATTGTAATGATATTGAAACAAGATAGCTACTGTAAAAGGCAAACAGTATCAAACTAGTATTGATATAACAAAACAATTTGTTTTCACAATACTATATTGTCTTTACGGCATAGTATATTGCTTATATATTGCAAGTGTATTGCTTTTTTGCTGTATCAAAGCAATCAACATGCGTTTTAAGGAGAAAACACATGGGTAGTTTCTGGCCTGATATTACAATGTGTGGTTAAACAGTATAGTTTAAAGTATATTCCCCTAAACACCAATCAACATGTGGCACAAACATATTCCTTTGGAATGCTTCCCACAAAGCTATTGAGGGATTATTGTAGTTTACCATCATTAAACAACCTTGGGTAATGCAACAAATCAGTGGCAAGGGAAGAGCGTTTTGATTAAATTAATGTCAATGTCTGAGCAGTTATGGGCGATAAGGGTGGCATTAATTAATTAAATGTTTGCATTTATTTTGTAGTATGCTGCATTTCCATATATAATATGTAATATAATGTACAGTAATAGAAATACAGTAAATGCTTGCATTTCAATCCTATGTAATTTTGTGTGTTCATTTAGTGCCGCGAGGTCACCTATGCTAAATGACAAATACGTGAAAAATAAAATTAAGCATGTGTATTTGTGTTTGTATGTGTGAAACTCTCTGAAAAGAATTGCATTATGTTATAAAGGAAATTGTGCTTTCATCAGATAGACAGCCATGTGGATGAGATGCTCTTTAATCGTATAGTTCTGATGGCTTCTGATTGTTGGTGTCAGTCTAGTCATATTGCACTCAATGACACATACTGTACACTAGAAGAAAATTACATCTTCATTTCACCAATTTCATAGGAAATTATGTGTTTATATATTATAAATAAATTACACATATTAAAATATTCAGACTATACAGATAGCAGTAGGATACACAGTATTCAAAGTGTACTGTATAGCTTGATATTAAGTATATGGCTGTTGCCAACAACAATATAATGGATTTGCGTGTCTTCCTGCATGAACACATAATGCTAAAGACTCCAATAAGCAGTCAACATATAGGATATGGTAAACCTTTCCCAAAGTGGCCACATCTTAACATCTTAAACGTATTGGAACCCTTGCAACCACGAGGCAGTTTATGAGAAATTATTTAGTTTTATAAGATAAATAAATAAATAAATAAATCAATGTGATTTTTTGTTGTTGGAACAAATCAAAATCTGAAAAGGTTGCTAATTATTGTTAGGCATATGTTACTGTTGTGTATGCAGGGAATACAATGTTATATACAGCTTACCAACGTTCTCAATTAATTATTGAATATTTTTAATTGTAATAAAACCTACAAATACAAACTTTGCTGGACTATATGGCTGGGGTTACCCACTGATCAAATCATCCATGCATCCATCTATGTTCAGTACAAACACCAGGTCCATCCATAGGAGAGGCTCAGGGGTTGCCATATTGATTTATTTACTGCGTGGCACACAAAAACTGCTCTGATGTGAGTTAAGTGTTTACAGACAGCTTTCTGCCATTAAATGTCAACATCAGCATAAGAACATTTAAAAAACAGTTGGCACACAAGATCTGACTACTCCAAATAAAAAACAAAAACAAAATAAAAGCAAAAAACTCAAAAAGAAAATCTTCTGAAATTGTAAGATTCTCCATTACTTATCATGGAGAGTACATCCTTTTGCTTGCCAAAAGCTATACATCTTAGCCAACTAAGCAATATTATAGACAAAGGGTAAAATGGCATGATATAGATGCTATACAGTATTCTTTATATAACAATGTACAAATATACACATCTATATTATCTTGTGCCCTTCAGTATTCAGGGGTCACAGGTCATATTTTCTTGCCCTACCTTACTAATATGAGTGGGCAGAGCCTCCTTTGTCATGTTTGCTGAAGTGAACACTATTAGAAGAGAACACTTGATCTTATTAAACAAGAAATGCCACATATATTTGATATATTCAAGTGATTTCAGCAAGCGCATAACTTAAATTGAAGGCCAATACTGCATTTGAGAATGGCATTCTAAAGTAAATTAAATCTCACACATCCTCTCTCTTCCAATAAGTCTTCAGTGAGTTCAAAAAACCCAAATAAGGCTTATTGAAGAGGTGGATAACTACTAAGTATTAGACGAAGTAACATTTCAGTGGACTAGGCCTATCGTCTACTATTTACTGTACAGTAGGCCTACTGTTTTTTTTTTTCTTCAAAATTTCAATATAACCATGGAACTTTTTGTTGGATAAGCAATTATTAACAATAGACCTATATAATATTTGCCTACTGAGGCAATACCACATTTGGCAATGATGGGCCATGATGGTCGGGCACCATTTGTCTCACGAGACCATCCTGATCGGGAAAGCTTCAGTTTAATTTTGCCATGGAGTTGGGACAATTCATCTGGCGTAGGTTAGGGCACCATATCAAGCATTGAATCAAAACATGATATTAGCTAGTATGGCTTTGTATATCCATATCACCATTTAATTTGTGTTATTTATGCAGGCCTATTTGTTTTGCACAAACACAACATCAGTCACATGAGTATAAGCTATTTGGTGATTTTGTTTTTCTATTTGTCAACATATGATACATATTCAACATGAACCCACTGTAGATTATTCAATACTTCAATAAATGGCATTGCGTGCAAAAAGAGAGTATTTTTTTATAAGATCGAAATATTATAGGTGCCCTTTCAACATACAGTATGCGTGCGCCGCACACACACACACACACACACACACACACACACACACACACACGCACACACATGGACACACACACACACCATAGTATTTGTCCGGCTGCAAATCGGTCCGTGGTGAAACCACCGGTATAGAGTTGATTCACTTTGCTGAATTAATCGACTTGTCTGATTGTTTTACCCATAAATTGTCATATTGTTGAGGGTATTCGTCTAGTTATGCATAAGTTGACATTGTAAAGGTGGCTGAGTTCATATTTAATAATTTCAAAACTAGTCAGGTAGTTTCTCCAAGGATATTTCCTAAGAACAAGTTGTTCCGGTGTTGTGTGATAACTCGCCATGCGGAATGTCTCGCCGTGGTGGGCGGAGCTTACTCAGAGTCATACCAACTACTGCGGCAGCGGGGCAAAATAGAACGGGGCAGAATTTCACAAAGCGTCTGTGGTATTTGGGAATGATCTTTCCATTTAATCTTTGTAAGTAGCTTACTTCCTTCAGTGTTTTTTCTGCGCGATTTCGGCGTACACCTCAGTTTAATTGTGCAGTAGCGGTAGTAGGATCTGAAAATACTAATTACTGGCAGGATATTTCACATCAGGCTAACATTAACAATATTTTGTAATGTGAACGAAATACTTTTGGACGTTTTTCCCTTTGTTCTCTCAGTAAGAAACCTTCATATACCTAAGTTGTTTTAATCGCAGATATTCCGTTAGATCAGGGAACCCTGATGGAATCCGATGAACAAAGTTAGAAGTGTGTGTTAGAAGCCTGATAATGACCCATTCATTAGAATCAGGTGTGTTGGAGCAGGGAGACATCTAAAACATGCAGGGCTGCGGCTCTCCAAGGACCAGGGTTCCCTACCCCTGCGTTAGATAGACGCTATGCGTATCCTACGCATATAAATGTAAATAACCATACGTAGACTCAGAATAGTCTGATATAGGACTACAGGCTATGACTGAACTGCCTATTTTAAGATATTACATTACGTTCAAGACAGACCGACATGTATTTTACAATAAGTATGTTCTAAAAATGTGCTGCTAGTTGCTATACTGATTTAATTGTAGCCTACCCTAGGCCTATTTAAAAAAAATTATGTTATGCTAATGTGAAATTAATGTAGCCTATGTCTGGCAATGCGCCTTTTCAATACAATTAAGTGTGAAACAAACTTTTTATGTCTCACTTTGCTGACTATAACTCTGCCATGGGACACAGTGCAAAATCTGCTGTTAAAATACAAATTATTTAGTCTACATGCAAATGCAATAGCCTACATACATGCATAATGATTTCGCCTAATGACGATGATCCTATAATGATCTTGGTAAGGGTTCAGTGAAGATGTATATATAAATATATACACAGTATACAGTATATCATTTGTATCACACATACAAACAATCAGTATTATAGATATGGCAATGTAACTATCATAGACATTACTATTTTTTATATAGCCCAGTAAGTATACTTCCAACAATTACACACCTAGAGACATTAAATGGAAAATACTAGCAATCACACACACCTTAACTTAATTAATTTGGATACTATAAATAAGAAGAAACTACCTGATTAGGTTTA
>JAODUH010086691.1:0-14794 GCA_027564835.1 Typhlichthys subterraneus
TCAACAATGACACAAGGACTTGACATTCTGATGGCAATGACATGTTCATTGATGTAAAAATGTGCTATTGACAGATAAACTATGGATTTTGAGCAAGTTACGAGCTTTTGACAGAAAAAACATTGTGTTTTGCTGTTTGTACGAATTGTTATGAGAAATGTACACGCTGGTTTGCAACTGTTAAGAATGAATCGAAAAATGTACCAAAGAAAAACTGTAAAAAGCTTCTATATTCTTTCGATTTTCCGTAGATCTTTTCTTTTGGTCTCTCGTTTGGTAACCCTATTTAGATTTGGGAAGGCCAACTACAATTGGGTTTAACCAAAACGACATAAAGGGAGTACACTTATTACTAGGAGTAGGGCAGCTTGCTTAAGGAAACATACAGGTAGGCTGAACGTAAGGGATCAATGGTAGTCAGTCACCCTAGCCACTAACCTGTCCTATAATACCCCTGTAACAACAGTTAACACTTCAGATTTGTGAGTGCATGTTTATGTACAAATGTATACGTCGTGTGCTGACCTGCATGTGTATTTGCTGTAGGACTACCTGGATGCTCTGGTGGGCGTGTGTTACGATGGGGTGGAGGGCCTCCTCTACCTTGGCCTGTTCTCTCTGTTGACTGCCTGTGCCCTTTCTGCTATGCTGTGTGCCATCCCACGCGCATGGACGCTCGTGGGCAGCAGGTGAGTGACATTTTACTGTAACATGCGGTTAAAGCCACATCCAATGTGTTTAAAGCCACATCCAATGATGTTAAAGCCACATCCAATGTGTTTAAAGCCACATCCAATGTCATTAAAGCTACAACCAATGAGGTTAAAGCCACAACCAATGAGGTTAAAGCCACATCCAATGTCGTTAAAGCCACATCCAATGTCTTTAAAGCCACATCCAATGTCGTTAAAGCCACATCCAATGTCGTTAAAGCCACAACCAATGAGGTTAAAGCCACAACCAATGAGGTTAAAGCCACATCCAATGAGGTTAAAGCCACATCCAACGAGGTTAAAGCCACATATAAGGGGCAGTGGATGTGTCGTTTGCCCATGTCTGTGTGTGTGTGTATACCTTGATCGTTAACGCTCTCTCACCCTGTCCAGGGACAGAGAGTATGGCGACATAGATGAGGAGGACCCGTTCAACCCCCGAGCGCGCGCCTACAGCAGCTCCAATGGGAGGGCCAACGTCCATAGCTTCTGCAGCTTCAACAGCAGCCTGGGCAGTGAGAGCAGCATGCACCTGCCTCCGTCATCCACCGCCACCAGCGGTGCCCCCGCCCCCGAGTACATGTAAGGCGCACGGGGTCTGTGTGCGCAATGCACGCGTGGAGGGTTTGTTTTGACTAGCTACTGCAGACTGCAGATGACTGGGGTTCTCTCTCTATCTCTCTCTCTCTCTCTCTCTCTGCTACTAGGAACCAGTCAATGCTGTTTGGAGGGAGCCCTCGCTATGAGAATGTGCCATTGATTGGCAGAGGATCCCCACCTCCCTCGGTGCGTTGGCCCTGCCGTCCCGAGTGCTTTGATTTGTTCACATTAATACTGCAAGGACATTTAACAGGAACACGCGCAGCAGTCCCCTTAGATATATTATTTATAATGCACTCTTCGCTGATTCACACTTTTAGCAAGTTGAGAGGATTTGTCAGTTATGCTGTAATGGAGATGATGCTAGACTGCCCTCTGCTGGTGACGAATTACTGTCATATTTTGTATTTATTTTCAGTTTTTATACTGTATATAATGGTGCATATTCTATGGCTTGTGGCATTTCGTGTCTCGACAGCTGGAGCAAAATTAAAGATAAATCCAGTAAAACTTCAGCTGAGACGTCTGTCTTTTAGATTGAGCTCCTTTGGTCTGACGTGAGTTTAGGGAAATGCATTAGTCCTGCATCCCAAATCTAACATGTTGGCAGCAATTCAGCTGACAACATCTTGTACAGTACATGCAACACATACAGGTTACTCATTGTCTTTACAAATGTAGAGCGTAAGACAATCTTTCATTTGGAGAAAGGAACCTTTAAATAATGGAAACAAAATGATGGATCCTACAGGAGTGCAACATACTAATTTGTATTTATAATACAGTATGTTTGTAAGATGTATTAATATACAGTATTTACTTACTTAGAGAAATCCTTAGATCTTTGCTCTCAATTCTAAAGTGTAAATGGTTCATTATTTATGATAAAATGATAATTAGATTAATTGTATTGTAGGTCTGCGATGGTACATTCATCTTTTTGCAATTCCCGTGAGAAATTGCATAATATCACGAATGTTACATAATTCTAACAATTTTTGCAACAAAACATTTTTGTTTTCATTTTTTTACTCTTAGAAATGTTATTCTCTTAGAAATTATTTTATTGTTGCGCAACTTAAACCTTGTCATCTTCTGATTGGCTGACCACGTTAACATAATTTGCAACTGACTAAAATATTTTAATGCATATTAACCAGAATGTATGGTCTTTGCCAAAACATCTGCAATCATCAATGTCATTCATCATCCCTAGTTTATTAAACTAATATCTATTCAATATAAAGCACAAACAAATACAAATGTATTATTGCTGTTGTAAAACTGTGCTAAACTGTTGTTTTGCTTTGTGCTTGTGTTCCAGTATTCTCCCAGTATGAGGACCACATACCTATCTATGACTGATGCCCAGATCAGACCCTTTAGGAGTGACCTTCAGGTGTAGCCTACCACTACTGCCTTTCAAGAAGACAATGTCTAGAACCGTGCAATGCATACTTTGGATACTGAAAGGTGTCTTTGATCGCGTGATCCTGTTTACAAATGCCACCGTCCACTGTTCCAGTGTGGAGAGGACATATGTAGGAATCACGTGAATTACACACTGAAGTGGGGCTCTAGAAGCCCTATGTACAACGATGAACAAAGAAGAACGTTGCATGCTGTCATTATACAGGTGCATCTCAGTAAATTTGAATATTGTGGTTAAGTAATGTTAAATATTCAATATTTCAAATATTAATTTGACAAAGCGATTTCACAAAGTATTTTGTTTTATTCTTGATGATTATGGCGTACAGCTCACGAAAACCCCAAATTCAGTCAAAACTTCCTTCAAAAATGTGAGGAGTCTATAAGGAGTGGACTGAGGCAGGAGTCAGTGCATCAAGAGCCACCAGGCACAGACGTATCAAGGAAATGCATTCCCTGTGTCAAGCCACTCCCGAACCAGAGGCAAATAAGAAGCGTCTTACCTGCGCTAAGGAGAAAAATAACTAACCTGTTGCTGCTCAGTGGTCCAAAGTCCTCTTTTCAGATGAAAATACATTTAGAATTTAATTTGACAATCAAGGTCCCAGAGTCTGGAGGAAGTACAGTGTGATTTATGGAGCCATGTCATCTTCTGGTGTTGCTCAACTGTGTTTCATCAAGTCCAGATTCAGCTCAGCCGTCTACCAGGATATATTAGGGCACTTCATGCTTCCTTCTGCTTAGAAGCTTTATGGAGATGCTGATTTCATTTTCCAGCAGGACTGGCACCTGCCCACACTGCCAATGGTGCTAACCTGGTTCAATGACCATGGGCTTACTGTGCTTGATTGGATAGCAAACTCCTGACCTGAACCCAAAAGAAAAGGATGTGATATTGTCAAGAGGATGATTAGACACAACACCCAACAATGCAGACGAGTTGAAGGCTGCTATCGAAGCAACCTGGGCTTCCATAACACATCAGCAGTACCACAGGCTGCATGCCACTCCGCATAGTTGCAGTAATTCATGCAAAAGAAGCCCTCAACCAAGTACTGAGTGCTTGTACAAGAACATTCTTTTCATAAGGCCAACATATATTCCTTTTTTCACTGCTTATGTCATATTCACATTTTCTGAGATACTGAATTTGTGGTTTTCATGAGATTTCACTAAGATTCAAACAAATACAGGCTTCAACAATTTCACTTTGTGTGTAATTATTCCACGATATATATATGTTTCACTTTGTCAATTTCATTATTTAAATTACTTAAACATTTCCACAATATTTTAATTTATTGAGATGCACCTGTGTGTGTAAATAATTGTTACTCGTTAATACATACATTTGGAGTCATATCAAGAGATTGTGATCTGATTTGGATCTAAGAAATCGTTTGGGCATTTAATTTCCGTGTTCCGTTTGTAGTCTGTAGGAATGTAACGAGACCAGGGAAAGGTTAATTGTTATACTATATGTGACAATGGAGATGTGATGTAGTATTTAGGTAAACCCTGTTGCTCTGAAAATAATTGCATTCCTTAAAACATTCTCTAGGGTGCTAGGTGTGCTTATAACCACTTTTGTATTGATACATCCATAGACAAGAATGGCTTAATGAGTCAAAATGCTGTTTGGTAGGCTACTGCTGGTACAATGTGATGGCTTTATATACAGTATATGTGCAGATAAAGGAAGCATGAATCCATTGTTTTTATATTAATAATGTTGTGGGACTATGTATGTCTCCTGCCATTTTCATGCTGAATTATGCAACTGCTTTTCAGGGTTACAGAATGATGAGACTGGCTAAAAACAAGTGCACAGAATGTAAGATAAAGAAGTCAAATATAATTATTCTTAGATGTTAATCTTAAAATATTATTGGTTAAGTATAGAATATTAATCCCCCTATTGTGTTAACTCGTTTTCAAGTTTAAATGTGTAAAACATGCCTTTATTTTTTATTTTTTTAATCAAAACAAGGCTTCAATACATCCTCAACATGGCCTAGTGAATGCAATAAAACATATTTTGATATTTTCTCTTATTTTTTATGCCTATATACAAAAATCTGGTGATATGAGTAAATATTGACTATGTTGTTTATGCAGAGGAATATATAATAAATGTTGTCAAACTAAAGTATCATCAAATTATATATAATTATGAACAATAACACCAAAACAAAAATAGTAAAATTATAATATTGTACAAATATTCAAATGCTATTTAATATAAAGAAAGCATATTCAATAGTGACAATTATGATTCAACACATATAATACCACACACTTTAACCCGCACACACAGACACTAGTGATGCACCTATATTGGCCTTCCATATCGACGATATATATTCATCTCATTGACTGTCATCAGCCTATCAGAAAAGAAGAGGACCTTCACCAATTGCCAATGTTAATCAGTTGCAGTCGCCGACTATGCTCTCAGCTCAATATCGTTTCGATTACAGTCTGGAAACCATGTGCACATTAGCGTTTGCACAACCACACTGCTGGCAGACCAATCAGCGTGGGTGAGTGAGATGATGTTGAAGTCAAGCGTGTTTCAAAATGGTGGTAGAGCTAGATAAGATGATCAAACAGTTGCAGCAACGCTGATTTGTTTGGCGCTGATCAATACTTTCAAAATTAACTAGAGGTCTATGCAAAGCAGGAGAAATTGAGGAAACGATGAGAACACTTCCCAGAAGCGTGGTCAGACCTGTTTACACCAGGCTAATATCATCATACCACTAAACAGCAACTGGCTGGACACTGCCACAAGCAGAAGGCAATAGGTGCCATGCACTTTGTTTTTAAATAAAAGTGAAAGAATATCTTGGCCATGTGGGAGTATTTCACCAACATTGGTATTGACAAACATTGTTTTAAGAATTTATATTGAATACATTTTTATCTTTTTTTTTCATAAGAAAATGCATGCTGATAAATATATATATATATAACAGATATAACAATATTTGCTAATTTACACAAGAAAATTGAAATAAGTAATTTTGGGAAATACTATGTTCATTGTCATCATCTTGTCATGTCTTAATAACATATTTGCCTGCTCATCATACAATATGTATATTGTGCCTATTCTGTCACCAGTCCAGTAGACCCCATGGTGCAGAGAACAGCCCAGTGTCACCAGTCCTGTAGGCCCCATGGTGCAGGGAACAGCCCAGTGTCACCAGTCCAGTAGGCCCCATGGTGCAGAGAACAGCCCAGTGTCACCAGTCCAGTAGGCCCCATGGTGCAGGGAACAGCCCAGTGTCACCAGTCCAGTAGGCCCCATGGTGCAGGGAACAGCAGTGTCACCAGTCCTGTAGGCCCCATATCATTTGATGGGTTATTGATCTATTAATCTATAATTTGAGACATTTCTTATAAATATTTGACACGTTATATAAAATATGAGTACGTAATTTACTGGGACAGAAATGTTACCGCATAACAGGAATGACCCAGCAAGCGCTCAGATAAATGATAAAATATTTTGTCCTGTCTCTATTGCCATAGAAAGCATAATAGGTGCGGCCATGTTTTTAGCCAGCTAGCTTAGTAGCAATTCCAGGCTGTGAAACATCAGATCAAAATGTCTAGTAAGGAGTAATATATTATTTATTAATGCAAGGAGACGCGTTGGTGATGTGGCTACGTAATGGGAAACGTTTTTGGGAGAAAGAGTCGCCCTTCTCGAATAACAGAGCAAGACAAAGCCATTCTGGTGAGCTGATGGGTTGATGGTAGACGCTTTACGGTAAAACCTAATCTAAAAACCTAATCTAAATTACAGCAGGCTAGTTGATAGCACCATCTGCTAGTGTTTTGTTCACTAGCCATTAATACTTTTCAAAATGTGTTAGTCAGAGAAAAATACCATGACATACGTGATGTTTAGATGCTAGCTAGAGCTGCATACATGTACATAAACAAATAACATTTCACAATAAAACCCTTAAACAGTGTAATATACTACATGCTATTACATTTTACAATATATCTGATAAACAAATATGCTATGTTTGTGTATTTTATAGCGACTGAAACAACAGAGAGATAAACTGAAGCAGTATAAGAAGAGAATCACATTACAGCTGGAAAAGGAGAGGCTCCTGGCCAAACAGTTGCTGAAGGATGGGAAAAATGAGTAAGTTGATTGATGTTATGGTGAGAGTGTGGCAGACAGCACATCTACATAGTTATATAATTAATATGTAAGCCACTATCAAAAATATGAAAAGATGTTATGGGCTAGATATACAGTATGTTGTTCAAAATGTTGTGATTAACTATGGGCTCGCTTTGTTTTGGTATTGTATTTATTGCAGGAAGGCACTGCTGCTACTAAAGAAAAAACGCTACCAGGATCAGTTACTAGACAGGACTGAAAATCAGATTTCAAACCTAGAGCACATGGTAAGAGCCACCTGTTAAGGGTATATGATCATATTAAAGGTTAACTACAAATGGTCAATTTGTTGGAAATGATGTACATGGAACATGGAAAGACCCCTACAACATTATGTATAAATATAATGTACTGTACAGTGAATGTAATGTACTGTAAGTTAATTTGTTTATTCATTATCATACTCCTCTGTATTAATGTGACTGTTGCAACATACTATCATTTAATTTTGAAAGTATTTTACTGATCTAAATATTCCTCAACAGGTTCAAGATATTGAATTTACCCAAATTGAGATGATAGTTATTGAGGGGCTGAAAGTTGGAAATGACTGCCTGAAAAGTATGCATGAGGTAAAGTATTCTTATTAATTTCTCTGATATTTTCTAGTTGAAGATATGCAACCTTCATCAACAGTGCACTGTGGCAGTACTTTGGTTATCTGGGAGCTCTATGTCACAAAACAGAAGTGTAACTGCAAATTTTTCAACATATTACATAGGAATAAAATGCCATCATACTCTGGTAAACCTTCCACAGAAAAATACCTTCTTTCATGAGGTATTTAATTGAGCTTTGTGCAACACAGCATGTGTTTTTGAGTTGGCATAGCCTGTTCACATTGTTTGAAGATTAAAGGATTATGGAGCAAATCTTTGACTACAGCGGTGTGACTGCAGTACATCTTTTAATACAGAGGGATGCTATGCTACAATGCTTAGATCTAGCTAGAGCAAATCTTTCAACATGTCAAGGAAGAATTTGCCAATGCATTTATAGTCCTAAATACTGTACAATAGTACTACTAATACACATATTATTGTTTATATAAGGTCATGTCCATAGAAGATGTGGAGAGAATCATAGATGAAACCCAGGATGCTATTGAGTATCAAAGGGTAAATTATACTGTTTTCCTTCTCATGAATTTTACTGGTCTTAGTTACATAATCATAATCCCAGTGTGGGTTGTTAAAGGTCAAATATACCAACATGACATTATGCTGAAAGGCTTTTTTTCTTTTTCTAACGTCAGATTGTTTTACCTGTGTTTTGAAGTACATTGTTAATTTATTGTAATTTAGGTTCAAATAGTACAGATACATTTTGCAATACAATTTACATGAAACATTTAAATCACTGCTCCTACATGGAATGTAGACACTATACTTGGTCATCACAATCTCTAATTGTTTTTCCCTGTAATGACCAGAAATCCATGTTTTGCTTTTTCAGCAAATTGATGAGATGCTGGCAGGGTCTCTTACACAGGAAGACGAGGACGCTGCTCTTGCAGAGCTTGAAGCTATCACTCAGGTTCATCTGCATTTTGTTTTATCATGAAGTTGAACAAACAAACCGCAAATGTAGCACACTTTGCATGTTTTGCTTCTTCACTTTGATCAGGTTTGCACATAAGGCATTAACATTCTTATTACCCATCGAAGGATAGACTTTACTATTATGAAAGCAAAAACATAATTTTCTTAGCTATCACTATGGTTGAGTTGTCTTGGACAAACGTGTGTCATTGCCACATTCCTCTCTGTTAAAAAAAGGGAGAAGACATTGTACTTCCAGAAGTCCCCGTAGAGCAGTTGCCTGAGGCAGCAAAAGCTGAGCCAGGTAAAACTATAACAGACTATCTTGCTATTGACTTCTTGAGATGTGCACACTTTATACATTGCTTTATACTAACCATATGTTGTATCTTTCTCTAGAGAGGAAACAAGCTGAGATAAAACTGGACAAAGAGATGTTGGCAGCTTAACTGACTGAGCATTGTTTTATACATACAGTAGAGTGTTGCTTACTCTACATTAAGGAAGGTATACCATCATGAGCAGTTTATTATTAGGGAGCAGGATGGTCTACTGGTCCGGGTGTTGGGCTCCCAGCCGAAAGGTCGTGGGTTCAAACCCTGGTGTTGACCTACCTGTAAGCATTCTTGAGCAAGATGCCTAATCCCTAACTGCTCCCGGTGGTTGGTTGCGCCATTGTAAGGCAGCAATCGCCATCGGTGTATGAATGTGTGTGTGAATGGGTGAATGTGAGGCAAAATACTGTAAAGCGCTTTGAGTGGCCGAAAGGTTAGAAAAGCGCTATATAAATGCAGTCCATTTACCATATTTACAGTGTTTTAGAAGGAAACTAAATTTTGTTGACATTTGTTCAACACCAATGAAATGTGACAGCGTTGCTGTTTTTTATTCTGTGTATGGGTTTAATTCAAAATTTATTGTCATGTCAACTAATGGTTAGAATATAATTGACTCGTTTTTAGATGTTTTCCATTTTAAAATAAAGTGTGGCTAGCTAGCAAACATGTTTTTTTGTATGTTTTGTTTTCGTTCTAAACTGAATTGTGACATTTGCGATTACCAGCAGGGGGCACTACTTGACCGAATTTTAGTTCTCTAGGAATCATCAGTAAAGTACTGACATAATAATGAAACCCATGATTATGTAAGTTTAATTTTACCTAGACTTAAAACACCTAGTCAACAATTCAGTATTTACAATTCTACACTATGGGAGTATAATAATTAGCATACACAAAGAGCTAGCACCAATTATCTGCTGAGAAAAGCATCACCTAAGGGTGTTACTGAAAACACAAGCATGACTTGGTTCTATACCCTTACATAATGCAATTTTGCATAAATCAAAGTGGAAATGACTGTTGTAGCTATTATAAAGGAAAGCAGTCTCTAAAATACTCTTATTTGGCATATGCATCTTTTAAGGCCTTATGGCACAATATGTAAAAAAAAAGTTTGCTCAATTATCTCATGATTAGGATATGAACATATCGAATTTGACATGCAAAACATATTTTATTATATCTTGTATGATTTTGGAATCCTATATCTTAGAATGGAACTGTTTTGGGACATGATCAAAGTAGAAACCAATTAAATATTGATATCCAAATAGGTTTCTAAGAATTCAATATGATGCTTTTTGGGGGAAATCTTACAGAATATTTCCACAACAGGATTAATATCACAATAATAATCATCATAATGGTCATCATTATTAGCATCATTCGCAATGTGTCTGTTATGGGGCCACCAGCTCATGACCCTTCACCTATCTTGCTGCTATTGTTCTATGTTAAGTCAATGTTGTTACAGTCTCCTTCATAAGATATTGAATCTTCATTTCTAGTCTTGATCAAGGCTGCGATAATCTAATCAACCTCATCTGACACATCGACATGAAAAGAAGGCGGTGATTTCCAGCAGCGAGGCGGTGCATCAAATCACGATTTGACAAGAGGCTGCTAGGATCTAATAGGCGAGTGGATAGGGTGCGTTTAGTTTGAGTAGGTGTCGAGAGCGCAGCTAGCGTTTCATATTCCTCATGCATTTGGTTTGATCGAAATTGTTTCTTGACGTATTTTTTGCCTTTTTACTTGGATACCTTTTGTCAAGGAAAATACGGTTTATGGTATTGGACGAAGATTTCGAGATGTCTCGCACCGACGAGGTTCACCGCATAACGGAGAATGTCTACAAGGTAGTGTTTAACTAATGAATAAAGTTTTGTTCTCCAGGGTACCTAGTAACATTGTGTTTAAGATCAATTCAAACAGAAGCTGAATGTCATTGTGTGGAATATTTAGCTATTCCTTGATTTTAATCGCTTTCATAGGCTATCTTTAAGAATGACATGTAATAGAAACAGTAGACTGGACAGGCTTTTGCTGTTGATAAGCTAAACATTGTAACGCCGTGTACAGTAGGTCTCTCCCACAAGTTATCTATTCGGTTTGGAATTGCTGCAAGTGTAACCTATTAGTCAGAAGCGGGGTTTATGAATTGAACATATCTTGCTCTTGCTTTCTCCAGGTTAGAGTACTGAATAAAGCAACCTTTAACAAAATGCTATCATGTACCTACCTATTAACCATTCATCTGACTATTTAGTCCAACCTTTGGTTTCTCAAATACAAGGACATTATAGGTTACTGCCATATGTGGCAACAGGTACTGCAATAGAAATTTCCTTATAAGGATTTCAACATCCAAACCTGTTCTACAGAAAAGAAAATGGCATGTGTACTGAGCATTCTTTATGTAAACCAGAATCAGTTGTTTGCAGAACACGCCCAAAGCTCAAGTAGTAATAATTTCATAATTTGCATATGTTTTGTCTTTTTATTAAAATATATATTAATCTTGTTCTGCGTTTCACCTGAATGAATAATAATGCAATCCATCTAATCATTGTAATCATTCCTTTGTACCGCTAGGGCTTTGCCAAACATAATGCACTTGTTGGAATGCAATGAAACTGCTTGCTTACAGTAGACCGTATGATGGTGCAACACTTGTATCATGATTTAAAATGTCAGGATTTGAAAACAGATTCTCATCTCCAAGATGGGAGTGAATGTGTTTACCAATGAAATATTGATTTACATGGAAAACCCCATGACGACCATATCCCCACAACTCATTCCTCTTTACTCATTGGCCCCTAAGATAAGTCCAGAGTCGCGTGTGTGTGCGCTGATGACCTGAGATTCATCAGGGTGACTGTTTCTTCTTTTAGCACCAACAGGGGAAGGGAACATTTCATTAGCAGTTAATGTTTCTATGCTGAATTGGTCAAATCCACTGAACCGTATGTGATTTTGGTGAGTTTTGTTTTGCATAAGGTAAGTCAGTCTAAGGTACGGCAGGCTACACAGGCCACAGGCAGATTATTACATGGAAAGTGCGCGTGCGCGTGTGTGTACGATCCCAGCCCTCGGCCTTTGACTCAAGGGTTGACCAACCCTGTCATATGACACCTTGACCTCGCTGATGGATAGCAGAAAGATAAATGCAACATTTGGAATGTGACTTTCAGGCCAAAGAGTGCATTTTCAAACTGCTAGATCGGTGTGGCACACCCTTACACTGTTCAGTATGGGACTGGTGTCGGCAGAAACATCTTGATATGATATTAAGATTTTTAGGTGTAGTTGAGATGCATATTGTGATACGGTGTGTACGACATGATGATTAACTTTTTTTTAATATACATACATACATACATACATACATAAATACTGAACGATATTAAATAAGTCACATGTAAGTTTTAAAAGTGATTTTAAGAAATAAAAGCTGATGTATTGCACATTACTTTACATTGGTTACTTGTAGTGGATCAATTAAAAAGCATAACAATACAACATGTAAAATGAATAATGTATTAATTAGAAAGTAGTCTATAAATACAATACAGCATACTGTCTTCTTAAATAAGGCGTTTCAAAGATGGCTGCAAATGGTGAGACTTGCCTATAAGGACTTTGCTAGAACTCAATAAATAGGGAACTGTAATGTCAATACTCTATGTATGGTGACACGGTTTAATTATAGATGGTAACAAATCTCTTACCCATGCCCAATCTGTTATTTGAACAAACCAATGGTTAACTTTGTGTGTAAAATGTATCAAACAAAAGTGGCGGAGCAAAAACTTCTGATTCTACCATTTCAAATAAAACAATACTCTTAACTTGACTGAAAAATATTTTCTCCCATATACTTAGCTCTCTCAAACCAAGCATTGATCTGTATTTAGTTTATTGCTCTGATGGTTTGGGAGCTGGGATTCCTTTTAGGCCATTTACCATTTTAGGCTATGACCACTGGTTAGTGCTGGCCTGAATACACTGGGATTGGAGAAGAGTTTACATGGGATTTAATTTCTCAATAATATACTTATTTTTTTATTTGTATAGCATCTATTTAACCAAATTGTCATAGTTTGTAGACAGTTGTATTATACTATATAGTATAATACAACTAAGTGCATGTTTGTAGTTGGACCTACATCTTGAGTGTTTAAACTGGGTCTAGGCCACTTTTTCTGTAGCGAGCAGAATGGGGTTGCATTTTGTTAAACGTCAGCTATGGCCTCATTAGGAAACAAACTGTCAAAATAAAATGCGAAAAGGGGGAGGGGCAGGTAGAGTGAAAAATACAATGTATACAATTCTATTGCACATTATTGAAATTAATTCACAACTGGCGCTTAAATGTTTCTTAAAGCTGGGGGCCATGCTGTCCAATGTACTTGATTTCCTAAGTGCTTTGGTTGTTTGTGCGATTGCGTAGACAGAAACATGTCATGGCTGCATCGTGTGCACATGGCCGGGTGTTGAGCAATGGCAGAAACCCAGGGTCCACGGCCCTGCTGTGACTCATGACACCGTGCGTGCGTTCAACAGGGCAGGGACTGTAGGCACAGAGAGGGCGTGAATCACATTCTCCGTTGTAAACATTGTTCCACCGGTAAAAGCTCCTGATTCTGGGATGGCTTTACATTCCCATGTATGCCCTTGTGTCATAGGCATAGGCTCCAGTGACTCAGTTAGACGTTCCTCACTTGCATCCATGGACAGTTCCCGATATGAAGGTTGGGTTGTTTAGTCATCTGGCTGCTGATAGGCTGAGTCTCTGTGAGTCCTCCAATGCTCCAGTGATCTTCTGCCAGCTGGTCATGACACTGGGTGGGAACCTCTGCAGAGTGTCTGTGAGCTAGCACTGCAGGTCAAGCCTATTAACATGCCTCAGTGCAAGGAACGATTAGACAACATAAACGGTCCCATTTAACAATGGAGTAGAAGGGAGATGTGAAATGAGGACGGAAAATGGGGTTGTGTGTTACAACCCTATATATATATGTATATGTGTATATGTATGTGTATGTATGTGTATATGTAACATATATATGTATGTATGTATATGTGTGTATATATATGTATGTGTATATATGTATGTGTGTGTGTGTATATATATATGTATGTGTATATATGTATGTGTATATATACATTCAAAAGCTCTTAACATTGAATAGGAAATTAAGCTTTTTTAAATATACATTTCATTGCATTAACAAACACAAAATATATGAACTACTTTAAATTTCAGGGTTTTAATAATTCATTTTGCAAATTATAATATAGCTTTTTTGGATATTCTTTAGGCGACAAATGCAATACATTATCACATTCCGCTACTCCAAAGACAAGAGAACACGCTATATGCATTTTGGTTGACTTTCTAAATGTATTAACATTCTGTATTTGACTGAATTAGTTGCCTCCAAAGATTTGTCATAGGGATGGGTGATAGCTTAAAACCTTGCATATAATGGTGAGCCTATGTAGTTGTTTCATGATTTTTCTTTGAGTGGGGTATTTCCATCCATCCTTATCCGTAGTTGGGTCTTAGTACGTAGTTGGGTCAAAGTTTATGGTCATGGGACCCCAGACTTCTTTTTCCAGAGCTAGCTGCGACTGTGGAAATCCTAGGCATTCCCAGGCCAGTGTGGAGATATAATCTCTCCACCTAGTCCTGGGTCTTCCTCGAGGCCTCTTCCACGCTGGACGTCCCTGGAACACCTCCATAGGGAGGCGCAGGGAGCATCCTTACCAGATGCCCCCACCAACCTCAACTGGCTCCTTTATATGCAAAGGTGCAGCGGCTCTACTCAGTTACTCACGGATAGATGAGCTGCTCACCCCATGTACTACTCCGTTCAGAGAACAGCAACAACAGGCTCTAACCAGAATAGAAAGAGATGTGGGAGGCCCAGGTGCACAACTAAGCAAGAG
>JAODUH010086702.1:0-14791 GCA_027564835.1 Typhlichthys subterraneus
GGTATGGTGCATGGACCGAACCGCAACGTCTGTACCGAACGGTTCAATACGAATACACGAACCGTTACACCCCTAATGCGCATATATAGCCTCGCACTGTTCACTACGAGCGTGGTTTAAGCGTTACAAAAGGCAACTTGAAAACAACGGTGGGTCCTACAGAAGTTAACGTAGGTGATGCAATATATACAATATAGCATCAGTTTTATTATAATTTATTAGAAGAGCAAAAGGCTTTTCTCAATGGAAAATACGTTTACTCATCTCCTAAATTCTACCGCAAGAGTGGATTTGTTGGCTCTGTTGGTTCACAGGCTCATCCAAGCAGCTGCAAAGTATTTTTTGGAAAGTGCCTGCCCTTTTAAAACATTTTTAATTGACGGCTCTTTGTTGGACACAGATGTGTCTAACAGGCACATAGCTGGCATGCCAGGTTAGGCAATGATGGCTACCGTCCGTCATCTTCCCTGTCAATGCAGCACCAACATAATTTCACAAACCCTACGCACTCCATAAGGCCTAAGAATTTTTTAACATTTGGGATTTTTACTAGATGACTACGGCCCCAAAGCTGACATATATTGGGCGTTGAGAGTTTTAAGTTTAGAGAAAAAAAAAAAAAAAAGTATTGGAGGGTATTGCCAGTCATGCAAAAATTGAGTGCTTGCACAGTTAAATTAGAGCATATAGAGATTTTTAGATCCCGTTTGAATTGTGACAAAGTACACATATTATGTGTCTATATAAAAGATAATTGTTCAAATCAAGATGTTGCAGTTGGTTGTAAAACTATAAAGAATTCTTTAGTTTTGTGTGTAACTGCTCAGTGAACTACTGCTTTCGTCTCACACAACACACGTCACCAAAACAATGCTCTCTTCGGCTTGAGGATTGTGGCGTGAAAACGGCATGACACTTTCGCGACACAGGGTTTGTAGTATTTCCACCGTCTTATAGTTCAACAAATGCACGACAGACTCTTGACTCAAAGAATTGTCTTTTAAATAGTCAAACATCATATGTGTGGTTCATGTCACGAAGCAAACGGGATCTAAAAATACTTGTATTATCGCCGGCGACAATCATACATATTTTTTCCAAACTAAGGTCCCATAACGCGGAAGGGACTTCGGCTGTCTATAGTAACACTGAAAGCACTTAACACTGACTCTCTATAGCAACATTGAAAGCACTTAACACAGACTCTATAGCAACATTGAAAGCACTTAACACTGACTCTCTATAGCAACATTGAAAGCACTTAACACAGACTCTATAGCAACATTGAAAGGACTTAACACAGACTCTATAGCAACATTAAAAGGACTTAACACAGACTCTATAGCAACATTAAAAGGACTTAACACAGACTCTCTATAGCAACATTGAAAGGACTTAACACAGACTCTATAGCAACATTGAAAGGACTTAACACTGACTTACCTCTTCTTTTACCTTCTTAGCTTTTGACATAATTTCCTGGTGGGAGAAAGCAAACGTGAATCACAAGTCACTGGCACATTTGAGATTTTGGCACAAGTGACAGTTTGAGTGTAACGTACTTCTCTAGACATGACATCAGCAATTTTGTATTCCTCGTCCCTCCTTCTCTTTCTTTTGACACCTTTTAGAGAACATTTATTTAAATTGTGTTTTTGTTAAGGACAAATACAATTATAATTTATGGAAATAGTCATGCATTTCATTAATAAAAATAATAAAAAATACTTTCCCCTCACCTTTGTCATTAGATGTACTTTCTTCTGTTTTCTGGGACTAAAAGTAACAAACATACTGATGGTTATTTAATGAAAATGTAGGTGTGTTATCCTTAAATGTATGCATTCATTAGAAGGCTGTGTTACCGATTTCGCCTTCTTTGCCAGTTTCTCCTTCATGCGCTTCTCCTGAAATATTTCACATAAGAATGAATTGACGTCATAATCTCAACATCTAGAATAGATGTTGAGATGTTTAACTCTACTTTAAAAACACATTAAGTTAACATATTAGTAGTAGTAGGCATTCATTTAATAAAAACAGACATACATCTAGTTGCTGCTGCTCCATTTTCGTCAGCAGGAATTTAGAGTAAATATTACTTTTCTCCAGCAGGTGCTGAAGTCTCTTGAAACGCATCTCTCGTGAATCCCGGTCAAACATTTCAGCTGCCTTTGGGATCAGAGATACACAACACACACGAGAGAGATGGTTAATTGATGGAAATGGAAATGAAATACCTGAGAAAACGGATGAAGAAAAAAAAAAAAGGATGTAGCAGGCAACGCCAGTTTCTTATTTGAATTAACGTATTTCATTAAAAAAGAAACTTGCGTATATTGCTGGGTCATAACATCCACAAAGCATCTACAAAAATACTATAGTATAATGCGATTCAATTGAAAAGTTTAACTGAAATGTTGATGGGATGACAGGCGGACAGTATTGTTTGATGAACAAACTGGCTTTCCGTTTGGTCAGACTGCATCAGTCAAACCTACGGCGATGTTGAGTTGTTTGGTTCCAGACTACCTGCTGGACTACTGCAGTAAAATGTTACATCATGTTACACCATGTTACACAGCCTATTTAATTAAACTTAGAGATTCATTAAATTAATTCACGCATTTATTTTGTCGTTGCCATCATCGATCATGAAAAAGTATGAGCGAGCATTGCTGTCACAGACGAGCACTCGAATACCCGTGCCCATCCCTAGTTCAAACACGTTTGAATATAAAGAAAAACAGTCTCTTTTGAACTATGAATATGAATAAGGGCATGGTGTATTCATGGTAATAATGTATTTGTGTGAAAAATTAGCATTAAGTGTTGTAGTTCACATGAATAAAGCCGGAACCAGAGAACAGTTCACAAATGATGATTCACTGCAGAAAGTTGGCATTAGACTACCAACAAACATACGTGTTGATGAACAATGTAGACAAAAAACACTGATGACAAATATGCACCAAGAAAAAAAAGACCAAAAAAAATAAATTTTGACAAGAATAGACAAACACATAACAAATCCAAGCATTATGTGTAAAAGATCATAGACTAGAATAAACATACTACATACACAAAAAAAAAGGACAAACCTCTTCCAACAACTTTTTTTCTCTTTCTTCCCCCTCCTTCGTCAACAGTTTCTCCTCTTCCTCCATCTCATGGGTGATGACAGGCCCTGGAAACTCATTCTCAAGTTTCACACTGGGAACTTAAAAATAAAAAAATATACATTTAAAACACTGGCTGAATAAGTATATCCCTGACTAGTGCTGTTTTTTTATACTCGTCGTCTGTATGGCAAGCCATTTTGACATTTATTCTCCAAGACTTACTAGTATCTATTTATTAGATACTAGTATCTATTATTTAGATACCATTTAGTCAGTGATTTGCATAAATGCTACTTTTGGGCAAAATTATATATAAAATAAAAGGAAAACGCTATGCAGCTGTTGTAGAGATATACGCCTTACATCAGAGTGGTTGTGTGCAGTTGTATCTGTAAAGTAAAAGACAGGATGATTCTGTAGGCTACATTATGAGGCTGTGTTGAGCACAAAGTGGGAATGGATCAACCATAGCTACCGTAGCCTAGCTTATTCAGCTCGGCACTTTTCAAACATGACTCCTGCCCGTGCTCTCATTTATATCTACAAAAACGGTAGTATTGTGCAAAGTGTGCACAGAATGTGCACCCAGAAACATGGTTTAATATTTTGATCTGAAATATGACCTACGAAGTTGCTACTGCACAGGACAGGAGTGGCACAGACAAGGAAAGCATGCCAGCTGTCCCGCATCATGCTTTGCTCTGTGAATAGAGATATCTCCAAATGTATTCTTACTAGTTCTTATTCAAGTTCAAGATATCTCCAATGTAATAGATACTAGTTCTTATTCGGATATAAGATATCTACTACTGACTTTGTTACTAGTAAGAATTAATAGATACTAGTATCTATTCTTTAGATACTAGCATCTATTCCATTAGTTACTTGTATCTAATTGAATAGTTACCAGTATCTATTATTTAGATACTAGTGTCTATTCCAATAGTTACTAGTATCTATTCAAATAGATACTAGTAACAATTTATTTGTTAGTATCTATTTATTTCTTACATGTCATCGATAATGTATGATAAAAATGTCTACTGATAGTTAAATTTAAAATGTTACTAGTAAAATTAAAATATATACTAGTAACTATTGTATTAGTTACTAGTATCTAAAGAATAGATACTAGTCACTATTGGAATAGTTACTAGTCAGAAGCAAATAGATATCTTAGCGGCAGGGGCCCATAGAATTCAATTGCAAAAATGAGCATTTTGTTACTAGTATCTAAATAATAGTTACTAGTATCTATTGGAATATATACTAGTAACTATTGTATTAGTAAGTCTTGGAGAATAAATGTCAAAACGGCTTGCCACAGTCTGTTGTTCTATAGCGCCTCTAGAGTCTAGTCGATTGAAATAAACGGGATGATCTTAGTAAGTTACAAGGTGGTTTTGAAGGGGATATGGATAAAGATGAGTATAGTGTATCAGACACAAGGGGCTAAGAAGTTTGAGAAGGGCATGCAATCTGCCTTTCAAACCAAAACATCGCATTTGTCACGGTGGTTTCGACCAATGGCTGCCTGCAACACGGTACCACATAAGCTTTTGCCTGAAGCGATCTAGCGTCCCCTTACCATTTGCTGATGCGGTCTCAATAGGTTCCTCGGATTCGTCCGGTTTAGGGCATTGCGGGGACACGCTTCGGGTTTCTTGTTCACTGTTTATGTTAGAAAACAACACCAGACTTGTCAATACTAGAATAAGCTTTAGTAGGCATCGACCTGTTTTATATTACGTTAAGATTTTGAAAAATATCAAAGAAACTTACCAACTCATTGTTGCCAGTCGACAAGTAAACTGGTTATGACGTGTGTGTTTCGCTAATAAAAGAATTGCTTAAAAAAGGAGCAGCGACTAGTTAGTTACAGAAGTGTGCAGGCCATCCAAAGTCCCAGAGATCGTACAGAAGCGACGTTCCTCGTGTACTGGTCCAAAACCAAAAGCAGTCACGTTACTTCAACGCGAATGGAATACCATTCAGCTAACGACTGAAATGCGCAAAGCTGAAGCGTTGCGAATATCTGACCGATTAACAATATGTATAGATGAACTTTGTATCCACCTGACCACGCTGTCTGCCATACACACACACATGCAGCGTGCTCCGCTTTCGCGCTGAGTAGGAGGGGCTATCCTATTTCGCGCCAGTGAGGATCGAACCACTACGTGGGAAACGGGGGTGTATTTGACTGAGCGGTGTTATTCATTCTCGCGTTTTTAAGTAGCTATAAATAACACAACGAAGTAAAAAATGGCATTATATAATATTATACTTTAAATATGAATGGCTAACGATAACCCAAAACATTGTTTTCATTGATAACAGAAACACTGTAACAACATACACCCTCGAGGGCATGGCATTATGAAGATACCTCTTAAGATTTCCCGCGAACGCTCTACATTTGTAAGAAAAAAAGACTTGCCCGTCGGTGTTATTGATGTATTCCTTTGTCGCTCAGAAGCTTATCTAGGTTACCAGAGACCATAAATACCTTGATTTCAGGAATGTCCGCCAGGACCGAATAAATCTGCCATGCCCAGCATGTAAACCCATTCAGTCTACACTCTCTACACAAAGACAAACTCTTGGTGCACGAAATGGAATGTAAAACACGGATAAACTGTAGGCCTATCTTGAAATAGTCTGAAATAGCCTGTCTTGCAATAGCATCAGTCTACTCTCCACCGACACTTTCTACACTATTTTTAATACAAAATGAGACATACCCTGTACAATGCTGTCAGAAGTTTAAATTATCTTATATTTCTGTTATCTCTGTGTATATAATACCAAATCCAGTTATATTACTTTAAACACAATGAAATCAATATGAATCAAGCGTATGAACAATTCTGCCTATTAAAAAGCCTAATAAGCCTATTCATCATATAAAAACAACTTGTTTTTATCCAAATAGCCTATGAAATACCAAAATAGATTTGGACTAATTTGATCAATTGTTTAATGTAGGCCTTCAGCAAATTAACAACCATTAGACCACTACTATATACCTACACTCTTTCGTGTGTAAATCAGCCCTTTATATGCATTTGTTTTAAATGTCTTAAGTAGCCAGACTTCTCCACTAGGTGGAAGTGTTTAACAAGAAACAGTCTGTCAAAAGCTTGCTAGTGATGGACCTCAGCCTAATAATTGTGTTAGGTCTACTTAATAATTAAAACTTTAAAATATTTATATTCTATTAATATTTATTTTCATAATTTTACTTGATTTTGCTCTACCTCTTTATAAATGATATAATATAATAAATGTAATATCCCAAAGTAATATAATAATTCTTATATTATTACAGTAATATTATAATGTTAAAACAATGAAATGTATTATAATAATATAAAATAATAATAATAATAATAAAAAAAAATAATAATAATAATTATTATTATTATTATTAGGCTACCTAAATAAACTGAACAGCAATGCTAGTATGTAAGGCAAGTTCACAAACATATTTTATGATTTCACAATTGCCAATATGTTTTCTTTGTTTTTCTCTGCTTGCACAGAAATCACTGGCAGCATGTTGTGTCTGCATGTTTCTTCTACACGGTCACGACATTGAGTTGTCAATGCATTTTTTCTGGCTTACATAAAGACAATGACACAACTGTGTTGGTGAAGTCATAATCGGGTGATTCAGTGTCTGCTGTCGGTTAGACTACCTGTCTGTCTGTTTAACCTGTGAAAGCAGTTCAATGTATTAAAAGCTGCAGTGACCTGCTGTGTTCAGTCCATTCATGTTTAATATGTAATAGCATTGACTAAATATGTGCTTTGAAGCCAGAATGTTTTTGCTAAGTGTCTGAATCAAAGCCTTCCTGGATGTTTAGGTTGTCTTTAAGTTAAAGGTAATAAATACAGGGTAGGCTTGGCTCCAATAACTGGTGCCCAAGGTGAGAGACGGCGACCATGGTCTTTTGGATCATTTTACAAACATCTTTAGGTTTTGGGACATTTTTATGGTGGGGGTGAATCGGTAGGGGGTTACCCTACAGTATGCTGCATACAGTACATGTATTTAAATGTATTTCTCAGAAAATACTCATACTGGTGTAGGCTACTACATAAATATCTATTGGAGTGTTTAAGGAGAGAGACTCAGAGAGAGACTCAGAGAGAGAGAGAGAGAGAGAGAGAGAGAGGGAAGGGGGATTCCAATGATACCATAGGAGTAATGCCAGAGCCTCTTGAGCACAGAAAAACACATTTCCTGGCAGAAAAAGATCAAAACAGCATTACGGCCTGTGCCTTTAAGGTGGCCTGGATTGCTACAGAACAATAGAGACACACGCACACACACACACACACACACACACACACACACACTCCTATTCTGCAGATAGTGGACATATCACACATGCACAAATGGCATGGACATACAACAAGGACACACACAAAGAACATAAAACCAGGACACACACTAAGGATATGCACTAAGGACACACAACAAGGACACACACAAAGAACACACAACAAGGATACACACCAAGGATTCACACAAAGGAAACACACAAAGGAAACACAACAAGGATACACACTAAGGACACACAACAAGGATACACACTAAGGATACGCACAAAGGATACACACAAAAGAAACACACAAAGGAAACACAACAAGGATACACACTAAGGACACACAACAAGGATACACACAGGACACACAATAAGGACACACAACAAGGATACACACTAAGGACACACACTAAGGACAATGAATGATCTGCTTGTCCCTGTAACAAAAAATACATATTTTTAATTAAAAGTAATTAAAGGATATCTGCTGTTCTTTATTACTTGCCATAACAAGGGGCACATCTGTATCTATAAAGCCATTTTGCCTTCATGCAATAAAACCATGTAAGAAATTACATCCTTGATGAAAAACACCAGCTATCAAATTAAACTGCAAGTTTGTTAATGTGGAGGGCTGTGGTCTATATTCAACCTAAGCCAAAAAGACAAATGCCAGGTTATCAACAAGGTTATCAGGTGGATATAAACACAAGGAAACAGCCCATTAACCCATCTGAGCTGTCTGTCTTATGTTTAAGAGCTTCCCATCACTGTTTTCTTTGCAGATTACAGTGACACGTTTTCTGGCAATTGTATTGTAAATTATAGACTTAAGTCAGAGGAAGAATGCCATTTATCAGTGAACAAATATATCTGGCAAAAATAAAGCAAGAATTCACACCCTTAATTGTGTTAAGTAGGCCTACTACTGTAAAAAAATAAAGAGATGTCTAAATTCATCCAATATACAGTCAGAAGATTTCAGCAAAACACACATTGTGCATAACCCAGGCAGTGAAACCGTATACTACAAGAGAAGACTTGTCAAGCACTTTGTTGTGGGCACATCAAGGCGGTCTGAGACTCTGCACTGGTCATAAAGCCCCAGGCTAGCAAACACTCCTGCCATACACCCTTCCATATGCTTACTTTTAAACAAATTGACAGTGGACAGCGTTGGTATGGCTTTAGGGACGTGAGCAAGAGTGTTGTATATACACTGTATAACATTATTATTATTATAATAAGACTGTTTGTCATTTTATGTGATTATGTGGGAAAATAATGACCATATTAGGCTAAATGCACATAGGTGTTCCATCCTGAGAGTTTGAAATCTGTGGAATAACTTTCCTTAAGTGACATCTTTGGTTAATAAATGGAAAGGCAATGGCTAGCACAAGATGTGGCTTGAAGACTGCATACTTGCACGATTGCCATGCTCTGAAGGATTTATGCCGTTTCCGTGGGTGTTATGAGTTTTCAGTTTGCGTACGTTTTTTTTCTACAACTTACTTGGGCTGACCTAGATTGAAATACTATTATGTTTTATCAGTATTCCAAACAGGAGACGCCCATTTTAGGAACAATTATAATACGCGGGTAGTAGGCCTAATAAATAGTATTTTGTCAGTTTTCAAGAAGTAATGTTTTTGTGAGTGGGAGGGGATAGAAAACCACAATTTACATTTACAGCATTTAGCAGATGCTTTAATCCAAAGCGGTTTACAATTGGTCAAAAGATGACCCGGTCATCGGAGGAGGCGATTCATGTTTGTAGCTGTAGGAGGTGCAGGAGTGAGGTTGCACCAGGGCCCATGATGGCTTGGGGGCCCGACACGGGCCTTTATCGATTATTATTCCCTGAGGCACCCTCCATGTACATTGTGATCAAAGTGTCTCCTCCGAATGCCCTTATCTTCTCTCTGCTCTTGTAACAAAACAAAACAAATGTTTTAAAAAGCCAAATTCTGTAAATGTTTTTAAAAAACATGTAAGCTGTCAATAAATAATTGAATTAAAAATATTTAGGGACATATAGGAAACATTTTGCATTTAATCGTAAGTGTAACATTTTACATACAGTATATACTAATAAGACATGTATAGCCTAAACCGGACACATGCATAGATTTGGTCGTGGCAAACAGGAGCATAAAAAGCAAAAAAGAATGTGGAATACCTGTTTTGCGGAGACTATGCATCACAATTGCAAACCCAAGAAACAACAGCATAATTAGGCTGCAGGGAGGCATTTGTGCGGATAGCTTGATGACTGAGTTCTCATATCTAAAGAACACTGTAAGAAAAAAACAACACTGCACTGGCATCATCATAAAAGTCAGTATTACAATCAATCGTAATGCCGTGAGATAACACGGAACAATCTAGTTGTCCCCTCCCCCACTGACCTACTTCCTAAACATCTCCTGTGAACATGGCGAGCTCACGTTGGCCCCTCAGACACAGTTCAAAGTTAGCGGGTGCTGCTATAGAGACTGTGGGTATGGCTGGGACAAAAATAGGAATACGCCAACTAGCATTTTTTAATCTGACGGAACTTCTCGTCAACTGTCTGTTTTCCTGTAATAGCTTTCTATGGTGTTTTGCCCTACCTAGTTACAGTAACTAGGTAGGACAAGTGGAAGGGGTGTGGCTTGGGATAGATCAATTAGTTCAGGAACCCGACCCATCGACACAAGAACTGCGGCCTGACCCGAAGCCGTGGCCTATCCTACAGGCTAACGACAGTGAATATGACCAATATGGAATATTACAGTGACCAACTGCATATGCGGCTCAAAAAGCTGGGATGGAATTATTTAAAGAGCTGTTCAGGCTAATCAACGGCAAACGCCTGTATTTCTGGTTTACAGGAATCAGGGAGAGAAACACAAGCATGGCGTAGAGTGGAGTTGGTGTTGGAGTTGTAGTGGAATCAGTGTGATCCTCTTTTTACCGGTAGCAAATTGCCTTAAATGGGGTTATTCTTAGGGCTATAGTCAGCAGTCAGTCCATTTAAGTCCTGCCAGTAATTGTCAAAGAGCTTGCGCCAGGAAATCACTGTTACTCTGCTTTGGCAGATACAATCACGGATGTTGCCTCTCTGCCTTTGCCCCTCCAACAGTGAGGAGGAAGCCTGCTAGCAAAACAAACGTTTAACTTTCACATAATCCTCAGATGGCTGTATGTGAAGAAGAGGGATAATTAGTGGGTGGTACTGGTTTTGTTTATGTGTGAGTGTGTATATTCTGTTGTCCTGCCCATTAGCAGTTAAGAGTTACATGGTAAAGTTACATGGATTTGGCCATTTTGTTAATCTCTAATATATTGTAAAAATAAAACTGAATGAGATGCATACCCCAATCCCCTTTTTTTTTCTTTTGCTGAAACAAAGTCACACTTGGTTTGGAAAAACACAACTTAATGAAGTTACCAAAGCAAACTTTTGTATTTTATTTTATGTTGCCATGAGTAACCTGACATACATGTAAGCAGAAGATAAGACAGAAATAGCTATCCACCCCATAATTAATAATCAACACATTGTGGGGGCCTTAGCCCACACTTTGAAGGCCCTGTACGATATTCATTTCCATTTGCATCTTCACAGAACAACATGTCACTTAACACAGGAATGTAAATCAAAGGGGGGCTAGTCTGTCAATGTGTCTCTTAGATGTCAATGCGTCACGGGCTAATTTAAAACCAACGGATACATATTTTTCTCTTGCAATGGAAAAAGGGTGGAGGCAAGACTAATGGAATAAATCACTTTGCAATCCAGCCCAGATGTGCGTTTATTATTTTATCAGCTCCAGAGGTATTAATTCAAGAGAGTCCAGTTGGAAGGCAACATGGCACTGAATCTTCTTGAGGACGATGATAATTTCATCAGCCAGCCAAGTCATACGAACTATAAGTCATCTCCAACCAAAGACTGGCTCAGGTCCTGTCTCTGAAGTCTCGCTTCTCAGGAAAAAGAATATTCCAAAAATATTTAGGAACCCCGGCCTATGGGTTTATCGCTATAAGAGATAATTAATCTACATACATATGGCAAAAAACCCATTCACCTGATACTAATGTATCAATATTGTATTGTTAATAAATTATTAATTAATAGCTGTGGGCAAGATCATCACATGTCATCAGATTAAGAAAACATGAAAAATGCTCACAAATCAGTCTGTCCTTTACGCTGTGTACATTGTGTTTTACACAATTATCATAATTAAAATACCATGAAAATGCTAACATTAAGATATTTCTGAGGAAACATGATTCTCTGCTCCTTGTTTTGGATATCTATTCATGCCAGATGTTGCTTTTCTGACCTGTATTACAAACTTTAACACCATTTATAAACAATAATGCAGCAGACTAACACATTGAAGTAGGATAGTTTTCATTTGTTGAATTACAATTCTGTCCATCTCCTTGCGATTATACTCTCTCGACATCTCGAGAGGCATGATCATAGATTATGTTGTTATATCTTACTTGAATTAAGTGAAATCATTTGCTTTCTGTCTGTAAACCTTCCTCATTATATGAAATAGACCGGAGCTCCAAAGAAGAGTGTCTCAACTCGTACAAGACGGCACACCATGTCTTTGAAGGGAGTATTGTGGTTAAATGTTTTCTTTAAAAGCCAGAGGGCTCACCTTACAATAAACGCTCCTTGTACTTTCAATTACCCCGGCTTCTGCTGTTCAGCACTCATTTTCGTTGTCACGGATTCAAAAGAGACAAGCCGATCCCATTAAACATGTAGACACACATTTATTCAGTGAAGAGTTCATTTCCAGAAGTATTGAAACTTCACCCACTGGCTGCTGTCCAACGCGTTATTTCATATTTAACTTATCTATGCAACTTCTGAAATGTTGAGGCATCCTATTAGACTATAGCAGTGGTCCCCAACCCTGGTCCTAGAGGGCCGCTGCCCTGCATGTTTTAAACATCTCCCTGTTCCAACACAGCTGATTCAAATGAATGTGTCGTTATAACGAGCTATCCATTTAACCATTATATAGCAGGCTTTTAACAGAAATTTATTTTATTTTATTTATTAGTTCATTTATTTTAAACTTTATTTATTTATTATATTGTTACAATTAACCTTTTAATTGTACTGTAATACCATGCTACATAATTGTTGTTTTTAAAGTATTGTTTTTAATGTTTTTTTGTAGTGTGAAGCACTTTGTTTTACATGCATTTGTTTGAAAAGTGCTAAATAAATAAAGATTGATTGATTGATTGATTGATTGATTGATTGATTGGAATCAGCTGTGTTGGAGCAGGCAGACATCTTAAACAGGTAGGGAAGCAGTCCTCCAGGACCAGGGTTGGGGACCACTGGACTATATTATATTTATGCTCTGCTGTATTTGCCAGGAACATTTGGACACCTGTATAGTGGTTCAATCGGCATTATTTCTGTAGCATTCAACAAGCCATGAGCTCTTCTCACCTGGAGGCACCTAAACTCTGGTGGAATGCAGATTTGTATTGAAGAGCACTGAGAGACGAACTGATTGTGGTCATCAGCTGTTTTGCAAAATGTACTGAATATATAGCGATGTAATATTAGAGTCAAGGCTTACATCTTTGTGTTACATGAATTTGTATGAAAAGTGCTATATAAATAAAGATTGATTGATTGATTGATCTCTATTCTGTAAATCAATTCAGGGAATTCAACTGCAACTTTATCACAGAAGGTTTTACTTTCATACGCGAGACACTGTATGTAGATGTAACACTGAAACACATCACGAAATAAAACCCTGTGCATATATTTTTTATTATGAGACCATTGAGAAACAACTCTTTGGTATTGCATGGATTACAGATATACTGTTCATTTAAAAAAGAGCATATTTGATTCTGTGATTTTCTGTGTTTTTACTGCTTCATTAACCTCTGACGTAACATGCTCCAATTAATTAATGTGTCCTCATTGAAACCCACCAAGCGTTGAACCAAAGTCCTGCTATTGCCAAATACTCTGCTGCTTCAGGTCACTGGCATTCCTTAGAAGACAAAGATGACTGTATGAAACCTCACATGAATACTCATATGTAGGCTACAACCCTAGTTATCTAACACTGGTCTCCATGGGAACAGTGGGGTGTACAGTACTTCGAACTAAACCTGACTACTGAGAGCAGGTTTGAAGTCTAGGGTCAGTGGGAGTTATTTGTGTTGAGACGTTATCTGTTCAGTGTTCCCCATCTTTTGTCCTGGAGTTTTTCAGGACAATGCAGCCAAGAGAAACAGGTAATAGTTTATTTTTGTCCTGTTTTAGGACAGTGGGTTTCCACTAGCTCTGTTCTACTTGGACCTGAATAATATAGGATGATTTATTAGTTGGCATAAAAAAAGCCTTTTACCGCTATTTGAAAATGTGTGAAAATTTGCAAGATGGTTGTTGGCTTGAAAACAAAGTCAATATTAAGTAACGCCCAAACAGATCAAGTATCATCACATACGCTGTCTTTCACATTCACATCCAGGACAAACACAATCATTTGGAACTGTTGAGGACAGAATCTGTTCTTTGACCCACTGCTTCATCTGAATGCACAAATAGCTTTTACCGTGCACCATATACTATTTATGTTGGGCCACGGGGTCATGTGCTCATTCCTATATGTAACACAATGTCCCAAACTGTAGTCGGAAGTTTTTGTTTTGTCAGGTGTTAAACTTTAAAATATACAAATATGGAAATCAGGGTAATGAGAAAGATGGATTGTCCTGCTGTCTTAGAAGGACAACTTACTCAAGACTAGAATTAATACAAATAAGAAACACGTAATGCAGTACTGTATCTTATATCAACATATAAGATGTTCCAGTTATTTATTATTTCTTTATTTGATGCCATATTTCCTTTGGAATTAGTTACAAGGCAAAGTGTGTGTGTGTGTGTGTGTGTCTGTATGCAAAATATGCAAACCTTGTCTCATCCCTGGGTTTCTTGAAACACACACACACTTTGCCTTGAAACTTATTCCAAAGGAAATATGGCATCAAGTTGGAGTGTCCTCCAACCTGCTCTCCATCTGCTTCTAGACCAGGGGTTCCCAAACTGTTTTGTGTCAGGACCCACCTTGTAAACTAACTGACAGATGGATACAGTTAGAAGAAACAGACAAATCTTAAAGCAGTGTTGGGCAGTAGCGTCGCTACAAGTAGTGACATATACTAGTTAAACTATATTTCTGAGTAGCGTGGCAGTAGCGGTGCTGTTTTCTGAATCAAATAGCTTTTCAGTAGCGAAGCTACTAATTGATCAAGTAGTGATGTAGCGTCCACAGAAGC
>JAODUH010086713.1:0-14791 GCA_027564835.1 Typhlichthys subterraneus
GGAAAGGGAAGTTTGGGGTCCCTTGCTGAAGCTGCTGCCCCCGCGACCTGACTCCGGATAAGCGGGAGAAGATGGATTGATGGATGGTAGTTGCCTCATTTTAACATTCTTGTCTGTCTCCTATCAGACCAACCCCACATATCTCGCCAAGCTGATTTTCCAGATGCCTCAGAATAAGTCCACCAAGTTTATGGACTCCGTGATCTTCACCCTGTATAACTACGCCTCCAACCAGAGAGAGGAATACCTGCTGCTGAAACTGTTTAAAACTGCTCTGCAGGAGGAGATCAAGTAAGAGCTATTTCTAGGAGGAGAAAGCAGACCATTACTGACTCAGCAATTATATGCTGGCATGTCCTCTCTTTAAGGAGAAAATTAACTTCCTTACCTCATTATAGTGTTGTGCAGTATACACACTCTCCAGACACTTGCATGCAAGATCACTCTGACATTCTGTATGGTGACTATTCAGTGAGCCCAATCTATCGGGATTTTTTTGTCTTTTTTTCCTTAACCACTACTGATTTCCGTTGCATCTGAACATGCATCAATGAAACGGGTCGAAGGGCTGATTAGACACATTTGACCCAGGAAATGCCTGAAATGTGGATTAGATTGATTTATTTTTTGTTGGTTCAGGTTGTATGAATTTTCATTAAAATGCTTAAGAAATATTAGTATTATTGTAACAAAACTCAACTCACATTTTCCATTACCGGTAATGTTGTTAGTTACATATTTTTTGTGTGTTGCTTATACAATATTACTATTTGAAATTATGTAATTGAAAAGTGTATTGTTTGAGTATCCTTAAAAGCGATCTATACTGTAAATGTATTAGATTATTCTAAACGTCATTTCGGGGTTGAGGTAAGGAAACTAAAATACAGTCGCGGGTTTTACGAAAATGTTAATTATGTGTGTTTATTGTGCTTTTCACTATTTGTTTGAAAACCAAAATATCTGCAAATCGTGAAAGAGCTTGACCATGTGTGCACAGGTCCAAAGTCGACCAGATCCAGGAAATTGTGACGGGAAACCCCACGGTCATCAAGATGGTGGTGAGCTTCAACCGAGGTGCTCGGGGCCAGAATGCACTGCGGCAGATACTGGCGCCAGTTGTCAAGGAGATCATGGACGACAAAACACTCAACATCAAGACGGACCCAGTTGACATCTACAAGAGCTGGGTCAACCAGATGGAGACGCAGACTGGAGAGGCTAGGTACCTTAGGGCCTGATGGGCATCTATGGTTTCTCTTTCACAGTATCTGTTTGGCTACAGTTTGACTTCACAGGAAACATCAGTCTGGACAGCTTGAAATAGTTTAACATTGGATATCACACCCAAACTATGCACATAGTGGCCAGTACGATGATTGGTCAGTGGTTCTGACCAATCATCGTACTGGCCACTATGTGCCCAGTACTACGTACTGCCTCTTCATTGTACCTGCCTGACTAATAACTTGCATCCTGTCTTCCTCTCTCACAGTAAGTTGCCATATGAGGTGACACCTGAGCAGGCAATGAGCCACGAAGAGGTCAGGACAAGGCTGGAAGCCTCCATCAAGAACATGAGGACTGTGACAGACAAGTTTCTGTCTGCCATCATCGTTTCGGTGGATAAGATTCCGTGAGCCAATTGATTCCATCACCTCTGCACAATGCACACTTTTTCTAAATGAGTAGATGTCAAACTGTATGTTTTGTTTTGTTTTTGGGAGTGATGGTAATTTCAAACGTAATTATTATTTTGGGGGGGGGGGCGCAGCTCAAACGGTTTGACATCCACTGTTCTTAAACTAAACAGATAGTTTACTTGGTTATTTTTAATATCTGACAGCTGTTTAACCATTGTTCGTCAGATATGGGATGCGATTCACCTCGAAGGTGTTGAAGGATACACTCAATGAGAAGTTTCCGGATGCCACAGAAGATGAACTGCTCAAGGTTTGCATCGTTTGCTTACAAAGTTAGATACAGTGCATATTGTATATTAGCTATAATGTACTTCCTCCCTAATCCTGTTAATGGTACAGACTGACTCTTGTGTCACCTGGATGTTACCTGTTGTCATGACATTTAATGTACTGTAGGATATATTTACAAGCAATATTCAGCTAACTTATTTAAAGCTTACTATCAATAATTCTGGATATTTATTTTTTTATATATATATATATACTTTCTCACCTTACAGATTGTAGGGAACCTGTTGTATTATCGCTATATGAACCCAGCAATTGTGGCACCCGATGCCTTCGACATCATCGAGTTGTCAGCTGGTGGTCAGCTGACCACAGACCAGCGGAGAAACCTGGGCTCCATCGCCAAGATGCTGCAGCACGCTGCATCCAACAAGATGTTCTTGGGGGACAACGCCCACCTCAACCCCATCAATGAGTACCTCAGCGCCTCGTACCAGAAGTTCAGGTGCGGCTCCTCTGCTTACTTACTACTTACCTCTCCCTCTCTCGTTGGTCTGAAGATGGACCGTGGGGTCGGGCCATCTTCTTTGCTCTCCTTGGCCGCATTTCTTCCGGGCTGATTTCACCTGCGCTCCGTTCCCTATCACAGGCGTTTCTTCTTGGCCGCGTGTGATGTTCCCTCGCTGGAGGACAAGTTCAACGTGGATGAGTACTCTGACCTTGTCACCCTCACCAAACCAGTCATCTACATCTCTATTGGCGAGGTTATCAACACCCACACAGTGAGTTTGCACGTTTTTACACACGCTCGTCTGTTCTCTGGACTTCCCTCAGTGAGATGGATGCTATGCTTTTAGTTGGTGTGTTTCTTGACTGATGGCCTATCTCGTTGTTTTCTTCAGCTGCTTTTGGATCACCAGGATGCCATAGCAACAGAGCACAACGACCCTATCCATGAATTGCTAGAGGACCTGGGCGAGGTACCCACTGTAGAGTCCCTCATTGGTAAGTAGACACGGTCAATAATAATGGTAGTAACAAGACCAGTTTTTAAACTGACCCTTTGCATATACATTATTATGCACTGATCTGTTTATTTTTTTTTTTTTTTTAATGTTTGGCTAATGCCAATTTTGAGTTTGCAAAATCAAACAATTTTGGCCCTCCAGAGTTGAATAGCCCTCTACAGTATCCACCATATTCCTGATCTGAGATATTTCCCATGATTCATAGCTCATTAATAACGGTTCCTGCTCGTCATTTCCGGTTAGAAACTATATTATATTAGCAGTGGTACAGTACATTGATTTAACAGTTTTTTTTTTGTGGTTTGCAGTAGTAGTTTGCATTTGTTAACTAGCCAACCATGGCACAGAATAAACCTGAGCTCATTGTGGAAAAACCGTAAAGGTTACCAATACAGTAGGTTGCTCAGGAATAGCAATAACCGAAGTCTTTGACCTACAACAATGAATCTGATTGCCCTCAACACACACAGGTGAAAACCCCCTTCCTCCTGATGACCCCAACAAAGAGCAGATGGGTAAAACTGAGGTGTCACTGACGCTGGCCAACAAATTTGACGTCCCTGATGAGGCCAACGCTGAAATGGATGCAAGGACCCTCTTGTTGAAGTATGTGAGAGATTGAAGCCTCTTTAATGATAAGACAAACATTCTCACCTAACTTAACTTTTCACATGGAACTTAAATATACCTGGAGAGAATGGAATTTAACTGAGGGTTCAATGGACGGTACTTCCACATTCGATTCTTCAGCTGGCAGCTGCTGTGTGCATTTGTAATATATTATCCACCTCTTCCACGCTTGTTCAAAGACAGTCCACCACAATTTGTAACTGGCAAAACCTCAACTGAGCGCTTACGTCAGGGATGTTCTTCAAACTGTCACATTTGGCGTTTCAGAATTCTCCCATAGAGCTCCATTCAAAAGTGACATGTCTCCTCTATATAGTGTCTCTGACGGTACTTCCACATTTGCTTCTTGGAAGGGGGGGGTGGACTTTTCACAGCGTTCCATGCATGTCCATGGATTTCACCATAATATTGCCCATTATGTCTCTCTGGGGGCGTTAACGTTTATTTTGAGTATGTAATTTATTCCCAAGTACCCACGATCAATCTGAGGCCATAACAATGTTTCTGCAGCAAACTGTCTTGGGGTAAATTGACTACAGGCCGTGCATGGCAGATTTAGCAGTCTGGGCGCCGCCTACGTCAGCCTCCACATCAAAAAGTGTTCCATTTTTACTTGCATTGAAATGCATTACAATGCTCTATCTTGTTATTCCAATATCTTTGGTATACAATTTATATTTTATCTCTTTGTATCTCCTTTCAGTACCAAGAGACTCATTGTAGATGTGATCCGGTTCCAGCAGGGGGAGACACTGAGTGAGATCTTGGAGTCTACAGCCAGCCCAGAGCAGGTCAGAAATGAGGCAGAGATGTGGTGTTGTCAAAAGTATTCTTACAAAGCCGCACATACAGTAAAGAACATAATGTAGCTTTCTACGTGGTTTTAAGATGAAAAAATTAAAAAGCTAATCTACATTTATCGTCCATTAAAACTCATACTATACTGCATACAGTAAGCGATTTGTGTATGGGCCTTTTAATTTGTATATTACTGTACAACATATATAATATACACACTAACAGAAGGTTAGTCCCACATGCAGTATACATTTCTAGGGACTGGAGATGAAAATTAGCTTGTACGGCTAATCACACATTTAGATATGACCTCTGTTAGTGGAACTATGTTAATTAATGTGTATTGTCCCTAACTACATAAACATTTACAAATGGGTGATTGCAACAAGAAGTTCCAAACAGGAGGAGCCTACATTTGCCTTCGAGAATGAAGTGAAAACAAAATGTAAAACCCATTTTTCTTCTGGGACAGGAGGTGGAGTACCAGCGGGCAATGCAGAGGCGGGCGATTAGAGATGCCAAAACGCCAGAAAAGATGAAGCAGGCCAAACCAGTCGTGGATGACAGTCTGACACTGCAGGGGAAGAAGGACAAAATCAAGAGCAACTTGCAGAGGTTGGCTGAGCTAGGAAAGGTCCACCCAGAGAATCGCTATCAGGACCTGATCAATGACATAGCCAAGGTATAAACAATAAACCTGCCCAATTCAGTGTTTCTGTACCATATTCTCTATTTGTCCTCTGTGTTATGTGACCTTGAAGTTATAACGTAGACCTGTTAAATTATGCAGCATCAGAAATATGGACTCCTGGTTACAATGGGACGATAAGGGGAAATCTAATAGGTTTTTAACTTTAACACTGTTTGCCTGGCTTTTCAAACTAAGAGTTTATACTGTCCAACTTACAAGGTCCATTTGGCTTTGTGTGTGTGCGTGTGTATTACAGGACATCAGGAATCAGCGCAGGTATCGACAACGCAGGAAAGCAGAGCTTGTGAAATTACAGCAGACCAACGCTGCCCTCAACTCAAAGACCACCTTCTACAATGTGCAGATTGACTACTACAACCAGTATATCAAGACATGCATGGACAATCTGGCCAGCAAGGGAAAGTAGGTGGATTTTTCAATTTTGGACTAGTGCTGCAGGCTGCTTATAATGGAGTTGTCAATGCTCTTTGCCGGTGAATGCACAATGTTACCGTTGTCTTTTCTGGATTTATTTGTGAGGTTTCTGAAAATGCATTCCTCTGAATTGTTTTAAAAGTTAAAATCTTTGTATCGTTTTAAAAATTAAAACATTTTAAGCATTAGAAGCATCAAGAGTTCACTTACAATGGTAATCATGTATATAGGAATGTAATGTAGAATGATAACCCTCAATCCTTTGGCTGTTTCTTTGGGCTCCTAATGAGATCTGTAGACCAGTTTGGCACAAAATGAACAAAATCATAAAAACCTTTTAATTTTATTTTTTATTCCATTGTAGGCTATAAACATTTTTATTTTATTTGTGTAGGTTGTCAAATAAACCAGGAGACAAGAAGGCCAAAAAGAGTAAACAGGTGTCACAGAAATACACAGCCGCTCGCCTCCATGAGAAGGGTGTGTTGATCGAAATAGAGGATCTCCAGACAAATCAGTGAGTTCTGCACTTAGCGAAAGCATTTCATATCAAGAGGTATCCTATCTATTATCATTACACGATTTCATGCCACTATATTACCGTAGTATACAGTACATTCATAATATCTGAGCAAAGCTAGTTTTGCCTCCAATATCCATGATATGCCTCAGTGGAGACAAATTAACATTTAGCTACAGACACATCACTTTTAAGTTCTTGGTTATGAGCATTATAATTTCCTTGTGTTTTTTTCCCTTTCAGGTTCAAGAATGTTATCTTCGAGATATCTCCGTCTGAGGCTGTCGGAGTATTTGACGTGAAGGCCAAGTTCATGGGTGTGCATTTGGAGACATTACAACTGGAATATCAGGTATTGCATCTTTTGAAGTGATTATTGAACTGAAATAATAAGAATTCCAGTAAATGTCATCTTCATCTATGGAGACATTTTAATAGCAACACATTTCAAAAATGTATTTGATGATTTTTGTAATGGTTTCATATCTCTTCTTTTAGGATCTTCTCCAGCTGCAGTATGAAGGCGTGGCCGTGATGAAGCTTTTTGACAGGGCTACCATAAACGTCAACCTGCTCATCTTTATGCTCAACAAGAAGTTCTACTAAGCGCAAACTGTAGGATGGAGAAAGGGGAGACAAACACTGTTGGAAACAGATTACTCCACTAAGAGGATTGCTGGATGCCTGGTATCTCACCTCATCCTGCTTTTTCCTACAGTAGATTATACTCTCTGCACTTCCTATGCAAAATAATATGCATTATTATAATCATGGGCATCACCATATGTGCTTTATCAATGGCAGAAAGAATAAACTGCAGCAACACATCAGATTTTTGTTGGACTCTTAAGTTGTTGTCCTCTGCTCCTGCAAGTAAATTTAAGATGTATTTTTTACATTCAATATCTACGTATGGGCTTTCATGTTTAATGTATAAACTTTTTTTTTACCCTTTAGTTTATCTAGACACCTGATAAAGCCTGTATATTTGCAGCAAGTGCTGCTGTGCTTCAGAGCAGAGCTGTAGTACATGAGGTTATTATATTTTTTATTTACCCTTTTCCTTAACCTGGGTCCAATTTGTCAGTTTTATTAGTTACATTTTTACATAAGATTTCGTTTTTCTGCCTGTGTCTAAAGTAAACAACGCTCTTTTCAAAACCATTTTGAACATTATAGACAATATATAAACAATTTTCCCCTTCCTGACAATTGATAGGCATGTAAATAACTTCACACTATATGGTATCAGTTTATAAGATCTGCTTCTCGGTTGTATCTGCCTAAGAGGTGGCCATGACTAGTCTACAGCCCTGGTGCCAAGGAAAGCCCATCAGTTTCGCATCCATTATTTTTTTTCCGGCTGTTCTTTTAGCTCTAACATTTTGCAAAAAAATAGGGGATCTTTGGCACTCTAAATTTGCATTGTGCTTTTTTTTTTAAAATCTGAATTTATCTGAAATTCTTACTGAACTATATATATTTTTTTTTTTGGGTCCACAGTTTTGTCTGTATAATTATACCTGGTAACCATCACATTCAAATGATTTCAATTTAATCTGAAAACATATGATTAAATATAGATTTCCCTTGTTGACCACATTCAGCAAGCTGACCATTATTTATATATTTTATATGTTGTCAGTCGAAATTTATAATTGTTTGTAAAGTCAAAGGTGGATCATGAGTTTTTTGACCCTTTGAGGATGTGCAGTATTATTGTTTATGAGACTATGGAGTCTAATGTCACTATACTTTCTTTCATTAAGTATTCAGTGTACTAGTGTTTGGACTTATTTCATTTATTATTTCATGCTTAATTGAAGATGTCGATTGTTTTTATTGTAAATTAAAATGTTTAGAATGGAGGCCAAACTGTTTGCTCTGATTTACATTCCATTAAACGTATTTGACTTGTTTTAGAATAAAGCTCTATCGATGCAACGTGTCATTCCCTTAATATGACGGTGGCTATTGCTATGGAGCATTTAATTTACTATTGCAACGTAGTTCTAATGGGTTATAAACATTCATAATGCATACCTAATATAACGCGTTTGAAAAACGCAACCATAAGGGCGTCATTGCCGTCTTGTGGACACCACGGGAATCTGTTTTACGAGCTTGTATTGTCTCCCAGTCCCCACCAACTAGTAAGATAACACGCCAGAGGATATGAGTTGTAACGCGGTGACCAGGGAGTAGAGTTTCATGCACAAATGTCGCATCAGAAATCAAATGGAATAATATCTATGGACGGACTACTTTTCCGACTCTTGGTTTTAACGGGTGCTTGGATCAGATTCATATCTGGGGGATCTCGGCAGTGCGTGGATTAAGCGAAGACTGATGAATCGCTGTTGTATCAACTTGGTTGTGAAATTGTATTATGAGCCTCCATGTCATTCGTAAATAGGCGTTTGCAGTTTTACTTGTGTCATTTGGTAGCCGTTATCAGATTCAACCCAGTTTACTCGTAGCTGATCGGCGGACACTTGTTGAAAATAGAGTTATTGAGCAACCCTTTCCCCCAGCTGCCTGCCAGCTTGGCTAATGGCACTAGCGGTGTTTAGCTAATAATGCTAACTACTTTCTGAACGCCTACGTCACTGTTATTGTGCGCACATATTCCGTGTTTTTGGCAGGTAGATTGTCTGCAAGTTTGCAAAGTGTGTCTGACTGAACACTGTCGACATGGCACGGGAAGAAACTTCGCTATAAGGGCTAGCTGCAGCTGTTTTGTTGTTGGCTTTCCGTAACATTGTTAGCTACAGTACGTTATGTTAATGCTAGATTCATACAAGTGGTTTTGCTCCTGACAAGCTGATATTAAATAAAGTTAAACACTTTAAGTCATTTAAGTAGTTTTCGTACTCGTATAAATGTACAGTACGGTAATAATTAATATAATACATCTTGGCAACGCTAAATTGACGTTAGCTTGCGTCCGGAGACGACAACTTTCATCAAAGGGCGCCTTAGCATAGCAAGGTTGGCTAGCAGGAAACTGAAGTTTCACAACACACAACTACTGTACATGGCACGCGTTTGACTTCCCAAATGGGTGTACTACAAGCTTGTGTGATTGTAGTCAACGAGTAAGACTCAAAAAACCACCACCTTTTTTTAATTAAGTAGTGGACTAATAAAAACTGCGGCCCACACAATGTCCGGATCCCCGGGCACAGGGGGCTCCAACCCGAGGAAGTTCAGCGAAAAGATCGCTCTCCACAACCAGAAGCAAGCGGAGGAGACGCGGGCTTTTGAACAGCTAATGACAGATCTCACTGTTTCAAGGGTAAGTTGAACAAATCTGCCCTTTATGATTGTTCTATGGATAATGGATTGGATCATGTTGCTCCACAATCATTTGGTAGTATAACTGGCATATCATATGGCATGTAAATATGCCAGAGATTTCGTCGTTCAGATTTGACCAGTATTCATTTCTAAACTGTCATGTTGTCATGTCGTTTTTGCTGAGAAATAAAAAATACAATTATCATGGGTCTTGTCTCACCAAACAGTGCTTAATTGGGGTTTAGGAAATAAATAAACGACAATAATGTAAAAGTTTTCAACGGTAACAACACGACAAAAGTATGCAAAGCTAGATATTAAGCGTTTTCGATTTGAACAGAACATGCCCCAGAAATTGCCTATATCAATCACATAGGATAGCTAGTCCCCAATGAAAACACCCTCACTTTAGACTTAAGCCTACCAGTGCTGCGATCTGTTTACACAGTTAAGTCTAGTATTAAAATATATCCGCGATTAAGTGCAGCAAGTAACCACCCCACTGTTACAAATTATGCTTGTTTTCATTTTATTTTCCTTTTCTTATAACCTTAAGCTGCACTGTCTTTGCACTCAGAGGGAGCATGGACTAAGATAGTCTGCCTCCCTCCTCCAGTTGAAGAAGACCACCGGTTGTCACTCAACCCTACTACAATGTTAATCTAACTAACTAACTAACTAACTAACTGGAAATACAAGCCAGTCTCTTCTTTCTGCTCTGCTAAATAGTTTAGGGCTATGCATTGCTGACGTTGAAGGTTGTAAAAAGATCATGTCATCATTTGTTGTTGCTGTTCTAATTCATGTTAACCATATTGTGAAAACATGTATTTCTACATGGGGGTCATAGACATATTGGGATACCTCAAAGGCATGGTCCTATGTTTGTATTTATTCTTAATGCTATATACGTCATTGTTCTCAGTTTTTCAATACTGTCACATTATCACAGTATCTTTCCAGTTGGTGAGATGGACTGAGACAGTGGAATTGGTTTTGATGCTTTTAGAGGTTGATAATGTTCTGTCTTTAAAGTCTTGCCATAGAGATCTCAGCTTTGAAGCTTTAAACTTGTTTATTGTGTTTATTTGTAGGAACATTAATTAAAAAAATGTAAATAATAAAAGTAGCCTTTTTTATAATTGCAAAATGGCTATTTTCAGTGCATATTTCATTTAAAACAAATGCATTCTCTATGGATAATATAAAGGTTCTAGTCATGTTATTTTTCATTGCCATTTGTAGAATGTATTGTCTGAGACTGAGAGCGCTGAATATGTCGGTCAAACAGGATGTGGTGTTGAGGCCCTAAATTAAGTTTGCCATGCCTATATGAACTGACCGTGACCCCTTGGTAGACAGAATGGCCAGTGAGTGGATGCAGGCAGACAGTACAGTCTGTCACCAAACAGCTGCATTTAGGTAGTAGCTGCTTGCCTGCTTCTATGTACTTGCAACTGACAAGAAGAGGGAACTTTTAAAAATTATGCCTTTATGGCACTGAAGGAACACAACTTTCTTGTACTGTAAAAAAAATATTTCCTCCTTTCAGTACTGAACAATTTGTATCCATTTTCAGGCATTGCTTGATGTAGGGTTTTTATGTTGAATTAGCCTTTGCTGGGAATTGGATAGATTTTATCTACGTAATTCTATAGAAGAAGTTAATATTATTTTGTATTATAGACTCAGACTGAATACTTAATTAAGAGTAAATTAACAGCTGTGTATATTATCTTTTTCCCAGACTGGTTGGTAGGATCTCTAAATACGTGCAATCAGGACTGCACTGAATATTGCGGACACTACTCACTACAGACAGGCTTCCTCTAATACCACATTAATGCTGTAATATACTGAGAGGAAAAAAAATATTTGAACTACTCCTGCTGAATTTGTATGTTTGCCCACTGACAAATAAATGATCAGTCTATAATTTTAATGGAAGGTTTATTTGAACAGTGATACAGCACAGAACAACAACAGAAAAATCCAGAAAAACGCATGTCAAAATGTTTATAAATTGTTTTTCATCAATAAGTGAAATAAGTATTCGACCCCGCTGCGAACATGACTTAGTGCTTGGTGGCAATCACAGAGGTCCGACGGGTCTTGTAGTTGGTCACCAGCAGGTTTGCACACATTTTGGCCCATTTCTCTTTTGCAGATCTTCTCCAAGTCATTAAGATATCAAGGCTGACGTTTGGCAACTCGAAGCTTCAGCTCCCTCCACATATTTTCTATGGGATTAAGGCCTGGAGACTGATTAGGCCACTCCAGAACCTTCATTTGCTTCTTCTTGAGCCACTCCTTTGTTGCTGTGGTCGTGTGTTTTGGGTCATTTTCTTGCTGGAATACACATCCACAGCCCATTGTCAATGCCCTGGCTGAGGGAAGGAAGTTCTTACCCAAGATTTGATTGTACATTTGACCCGTCCATCGGCCCTTTGATGCGGTAAAGTTGTCCTGGCCCCTTGGGAGAAAAACACCCCAAAGCATAATGTTTCCACCACCATGTTTGCAAACTTCAGATGGGCCTGTACATGTGCTTTCTTGAGCAGGGAAACCTTGCGGCCGCTGCAGGATTTCAGTCCTTCACGGCGAAGTGTGTTACCAATTGTTTTCTTTAGTTCTGGGGTGATTCCTCACCGTAGTTCTGGGGTGATTCCTCACCGTTCTCATGGTCATTGCAACTCCACGAGGTGAGATGTTGCATGGAGCCCCAGACCGAGGGAGATAGACAGTTATTTTGTGTTTCCTCCATTTGCGAATAACCACACCAACTGTTGTCACCTTCTCACCAAGCTGCTTGGCAACGGTCTTGTAGCCCATTCCAGTCTGCAATCTTGTTCCTGACATCCTTGGATAGCTGTTTGGTCTTGGTCATGGTGGAGAATTTGGAAACTGGATTGCTTCTGTAGACGGGTGTTTTTTATACAGGTAACAAGCTGAGATTAGGAGCACTCAACAGACAGAATAACAACAAAAGTCCATAACAATGCATGTAAACAATTTTATACGTTGATGTGCATCTTAATGAGTGAAATATCTTCGGCCTTGTAATTACGACCGAAGCACAGCTGTGCGGATATTCAGTCTAATAATGCACTCCCTCTCATGTGTTATTGCTTAAATATAAAAATAATGATTTCCAGCAAATCTCTTAGTTTCACCAACATTTATCATAGGAAGTGAGTCTAATATGTATACCGGGATTGTCAAATGGAGACAGTTTGTGCATGCAGGTTATGGCGTTATAAACATTTCTAATTCCAAAGCGCTACTCTGGCATATATGGGCTTGCTTGCATCCACAAGACAAACAGGTAGCGTATATTCCACCCTATACGTATGTTATGGCGCAGTTTTGATGCAGAATAATAAATGGGCTTTAAGCCTCATCATGGCTTTCCATTGTAGACTTTTCTTTTTTTTGGCGGGTGGGGAGGGGTGGTTGTTTTCTTTCTAACACTCAAGCTTTGGTTTGCTTAGCAGAAAACATACTCCATCCAATGGATCCAAGAATTCACAAAACTATTTAATGTAGCAAAACAGCTTACGTTTAGCACAATACATTTAAGTCAGAAATGTAGTCAGCATCTGTCTCCATTTGAGGCATCTGATCATTGTAGATAAGTAGGTTTTCTTGTCAGTGTAAATCTATTTATAAAAATATAGGAGTTTTGACTCTGAAATTCAAATGTTGCCCTTTGTAAATGCCCGTCTAATTTGCTTATTCCTGATAATAATTGAGGATTACTGTACTATGTTAGCATTTCATTTCTGTGAGCTAATTCATTGTCATATCTGCAGTGTATTAGTAATCATACCACTGGCTTCCTACAATGTCTTTTGTGTAGGCTACACAACCATTCAAAAGTTTTGGGGTCACTGGAAAATAAATGTAGACTACTTTTGTTTTTGAAAGAAAAGCAAATGTCCTTTTTAAAATGACATCACCTTGATTTGAAATACAGTGTAGACAATAAACTGTAGCTGCCCCCTCTTGTAAACTAAATATGACTGCACTGTAATGCGACAGTGCTAATATTTACAAAATTACATAAAATCAGGATTTTATGGTCTGAAAATGCGTAGATCTATGTCGTCCATTAAAACCCGCCCTAGGCTTGGCTGGTTTCCAACAGTACTCTTTATCTGCTCATGCATAATTAAATTAAAATGTTAATGCTAATTGGGCACCCCTCATAAAGAGAATATAATTGAACATGTATTAATATTGAATTAATACATGTATTAATATACGTATTAATATACGTATGTATATTAATATGTATATTTAATTAATATACGTATGTATATTTATAAAATCTTTGCCCCTCCCCTCACTCAGCTCCTTGACAATGTTTTAGCATTTTTCAAAGTTGTGCAATGGGTGGAGTCAGGCTCGGCGCTGGGGTGCAGTTACACTTGAACTATTGTTGCTGGAAACAGCTGATGTAATGGAATATTCTGCTGTAGACGTACAGAGGCAAGCATCACTCTTGTGTGCCAATCAGGGCTGAATGATTTGGGGAAAGGTCCTTGTGTACCAGTCGAGTATGACTGCTACATGAGGTGCATTATATTTCGATTTAGTACGGAAAGAATGTCACACAAGGAGGACGGCATGAATTTGTAAAATCATTGTTGTAAAGGAGCTTGTTAATCGATCATTAGCTGTTAACCGACAATATTAAAGTTGTATTTAGAATGTACAAGTGTCTGCAGCCGAATGCCGGAGATGATCAGTCGTCGTGCTGATATTCAGTACAACAGCACAAAATGATGCTTCTAAAACTGTGCAAGCGGTCTTGTATTTATTAGTAAACAAAAATCACAGCAGGGTTCTCGATTTTGTAAAACATAAAATCTTTCAAAAAATTCCCTTTAGCCTACGTAAATAAAATGTAAACCAAAGAAATGTATAATTACTTACTACTACTAATTAATTAACTACTACTACTTCTATTAACTGAATTGGTAGTAGTTAATAAATTACTATAGGCCCTATACAGTACATTTGTATGCCCACCCTCCCCTACTCACCCATCGGCGTCCAACGTAGTCTGTAAAAGGTACCACTTTGCCTATCTGGCAGTAGTGTACTTTGAGTTTAAAGCCTGCCTAATGAAAGAAGACAGCCACTTCTGAAGTGGTGTGCAGGATTTGTGTTCATATAATATGTGCAAAAGATGCATAGACATCTAGCTAAAAACCATCACGGTAGGCTGCAGCTAAGTGAGTGAGTGAGCGAGCGGGCAGGGTTAGAGGGCAACGTCTATCTTTTTTTATCCATCCATCCTCCATCCATCCTCATCCGCTTATCCAGAGTCGGGTCGCGGGAGCAGCAGCTTCAGCAGGGGACCCCAAACCTCCCTATCCCGAGCCACATTGGAAAGCTCTGAATGGGGGATCCCGAGGCGTTCCCAGGCCAGTGTGGAGATATAATCTCTCCA
>JAODUH010086734.1:0-24912 GCA_027564835.1 Typhlichthys subterraneus
GAATCAGGTGTGTTGGAGCAGGGAGACACCTAAAACATGCAGGGCAGCGGCCCTCCAGGACTGGAATTGAATAGCCTAGTAGTTGTCCTATATTATGCTAGATGTTACAAAACGTCAACTCCTGTGCAGCCAGGGTCTTTTCTCAGGCTGCTTAATGATATCCACCAGTGATTGGCTGGGCAGAGTATTATTTGAGTTTAAGGGCTTTCCCAGAGGTCTACTCCATGTCATTGAGAATATGGATATGTATAAAGCCATACATATCAAAGATATTGGACCAATAACCAGATGGAGCACTGTAATACATTTCAATGGAAGCAAAAATGGAAGGCTTCTGGTCTCTTAATTAAGTGGGCGTATCCAATGGCATTTTGCTGTGGAGGCTGATGTAGGCAGCGCCCAGACCGATACATCTACCATGCATGGCCTGAAACAAAGTCAATTTACCTCAAAATATTTTGCTGCAGATATTCCGTTGTGGCCTCAGATTGACCGTAGGTATCATGGAACGCTCAGTAGCTCTGCTTTGCATAAATGGTGAAAGTCTCACACTCTGGTACCACCCTTATCTCCCTTTAGCACATATGCAGCAGGAAATCAGAAGCATATTTAACCTGAGAGAACCTCCACTGTTCTGTTGTACTTGGTGTCATGGTGACCTTTTTGTCTTATGGTCTTTATTGGTGTTTCCTGTCGTTTGTTCAGAGGACCTCACAAGGTGGAAGAGGCATGTGAAATGTACTGCAGAGCTGCCAACATGTTCAAGATGGCCAAGAATTGGAGCGGTGGGTTTCTGTTTCAAACCTTCCCCTGAATATACGGATGCACAGTTTGTGAAATTCTTGGCTGATAACGATGTTTAGAATGACACAATAGCTGATTGCCTTTACCGATGTTGGTAACTGCACCCATCCTATGCCAGAGTCGTGTCCAGGCAGTGGCTGTTAACGGTAATTGGTGGTTAGGTTATCATAATGGAAGGATCCGCTACAATTTAGCATTTAGCCAGTGCAAATGATGCACAACAGATAACATCGGCCATCTGTGAATGTCATCTTATTTGCCGATACGGTGTAAGACCGATATATCTGGACGTAGCTCAGCGTACTAAATGCGCCCATTTAGTACGCTGTAGACTAAATGTTAGTAGCATGTGTCTGTACCTTATCACCATCTTCTCTCTGCAGCTGCTGGAAGTGCTTTCTGCAAGGCAGCACGTCTCCACATGCAACTCCAAAACAAGCACGACTCTGCTACCAGCTTCATTGATGCCGGAAACGCTTATAAGAAAGCTGACCCAAACGGTGAGAGTTTTTATGTATTTTTTTTCTTCTTTCATGGTTTTACTATTGACTGTTGATATTGCACTGCCCATTAGTAGTCATGAGTGACCATTCAGTACTTGAAATAGGGCAGGTGGTGTCGAAATGTAGGCTGATGTACAGTGGGCCTGGTGAAGGATTCTGCCAGCTTGCGGTGTGGAAATTAGATGGAGGAAATGGGCTTAGTCCACAGGAAGTAGTTGAGTGGAGGAAACCCATCCACGTGCATTTCCTGTGTCAGAGTTTGTAACCGTCTTCGGTAATCAAAGAAAGGGATTATTAGAATATGCTTTTACTGTATTGCCTGAGCTGGACAGTGTTTAGCTAAACTGTGACACTCTTTGACCTCCCATCTCCTTTAAGTAACAATTGTAATAGGAATAGGGGGCTAGGTCCTGTGTCTAATCCTGAACATTCCCAGCCTACGCGTAAACATAACTGAGCAAGGTTATTAACACATACCTCCTCCAATGCTTGTACATTGTATGCACTGTAACCTTTTTAGGATTAAGCCTTCTACAAAATTACCTAATTGTAACATTAAATTCCATCAGCTGCCTGGGTTTGGGAAGCATATGGGTTTGTGTGCTAGATACTCACTATACTAAAAATATCAGAAAGCATGCTGAATGACTTTTGATCAGTGGTTCTAGATGTCATCCCTCAGTATGAATGTGATACCGAAGCAAGTCAGAAGACTGAGTAAAACCACAAATGAACCCTGATTCAAGGCCTTCCCCATTATTTCTATTAAAAAATGTCTACAGCTCAAATACAGTGTAATTATGTTCTAATTTCCCTCCATAACAGTATCTGTGGATTAGGCTAGAGTGTTGTGAAGTGTTGTTCCACTGAAAGGTCTATTTGAGAAATGTTTGCTAACTGTTGCCTCCTTTTCTCTTCATGCTGCCAATAGAGGCAATCAAGTGTTTAAATGCAGCCATCGATATATACACAGACATGGTAAGATGCAGAGCGAGAGACAAACTCCCACACAAAACCTTTCTTGTCACATCACCTTTTGTCTTCTTGAACGGTGTGTTGTTGCAAAATATGTCACCTAGTCATAAACATTATTATTATTGTAGTAAACATTTTGGTTCTTTAAATATGGAACTGCGAAATGAAAAGGCGTTTGTCATTCATTATGGTGTACCCCACATAATGAATGACCATCCTTAACTTGATTAAATACTAATGTCTGTCAAAGTGCTACGTTTTGGTAGGATAGCCCCAAAACCTATAAATTGTCTAAATATGTTATATTGATGTTGTAGGAGGCAAAATAGTGGATTTATTGTGTTTAGAAATGCATGAGGTCTCCTAATGTCCTACATTTTTATATGCCAACATGAAATAATAAAATATTGCCTCCATCATGGTGAACATCCTGGTATATTTTGCTTATGTTTTGTGAGGTGTGCTCATATTGAAATATTATGCAGATGTTCCCTTTTGGTAATCTGTTCTACTGCTGGGCCTGTAGGACACATGCTACAGACTGCATGCTGGAGACATCTCATCATCTTGTCTTCTATCTCCATTCTGTGATGTGGTGCACTTCTGTTGGTCCTGCTTCAGTAACCGAGTATACAAAATGACAATGACTAATAACTCCACATGCATCTAAACACCGCTACTGCACCTACTGAGGTTCACACAGCTGTACAGGTTTAGTTAATGCGAGACCCCAGTAGCACCTAGCGACCATTAGGTTACACTGTCAGCACAGCCCAGGTGGGTGAAGGGATGCCAGGATAAAACCTAAGATGTTATAATGATGGAAAGATGCAGCACTGTAATGCATTTCAATGGACTCAAAAAAAGAGAATACTTCTGGTCTCTTAAGTGGGCGTGTCACCAACGGCATTAGCAACAGCTAAATCTACCATGCATGGCCTGAAACAAAGTCCATTTACTTCAAAACAGTTTGCTGCAGAAATACTGCTGTGGCCTCAGATTGATCGTAGGTACTTTGTACTTGGTAATTAATGTGATCTACTCAAAATATTCATCAACGCCCCCAGAGACAAATAATGGGCAATTGTACGGTGAAATCTGTCTACCTTCCCATTGACTTGCATGGAACGCTGGATCATTCTGGTCTGCATAAAGAGTAAAATGTCACCCCTCTCTTTACGAAAGTGCTGTCTATTGAAACCTCTCTGTTTGAAGTTATATTATTTCTGGTAAAACTGTTCCTAGTTTTAGTCCTCGCTGTGAGGGAGGTCAACAGTTTGCATTCATTCTGGTCCCATCTAGAATGCTAATGCCGTCTAGATGGGAAGCTACAGCACAGGCCGTTGCTTGCTCTCACTCCCAGCACTGTAGATGATGACATCTCACGTTACTCTTCTGAAACTGCTGCCAGGCCCAACCAGTAACGATGCCTCTTTGCTCTCCTGCTCCACCTAGGGGAGGTTCACCATCGCAGCCAAACACCACATCACCATCGCGGAGATCTACGAGTCAGAGTTGGTTGACATTGAAAAGGTTTGTGGGAATGACATTAATGGCCAGTGAACACAATGGTCTGGTAAAATCTTTATTGTGTTATGTGTATTATTTATTTATATAATGTATGTACATATTAATGTTTTTAATTCCTCTCCTAGGCCATTGCACATTATGAACAAGCTGCAGATTATTATAAGGGGGAGGAATCTAACAGGTATAGTTCTTGCTCTGCATAACTCATTTATATAAAAAATGTTTTACAAGCTAATAGCTTTGTAAAGAAGTCCCCCGTGTGTGTGTGCGTGAGTGTGTGCACGAGCACACTAAATGTGTTATGTAACGTATGAGGTAATTAAATTAATTACTTTTAAAAAGATAAATGGATCGTGTTCCATGTGCTATATGATACACGGCACCGATACGATACTGAGATCGATAATTGGTCCGATACTAAATTAAATAGCTGGATCGGTATCGGTGACAATTGGACAGTTGTAACCGATCCATGGAGCTGATCCAATCAAATTAATGTACACGCGTAGGTCTATTGTCAAGCATCAGCCATGTCTAACCTACCAAGGCCACACTATCAGCACCAGGTTTCTAAAATGCATTTGTCCCTAAATAGAGATTGGCTTTCATTTACTTTGCAACTTAACTTAAAACTTAATTTAACACTGGAATGGGATCGGTACTCTGTATCGGCCGATACCCAAAGTGCCGGCATCTGTCTGCATTGGGACTGAAAAAACTGGATCGTGCCATCTCTAATGTGCACCATGTTTGTATTCATTCATTCATTCATTCATTGTGTCCTCCTCATCTTCTCTCAGCTCGGCCAACAAGTGTTTGCTCAAGGTTGGAGCTTACAGTGCCCAGCTGGAACAATACCAGAAAGCCATTGAGATCTATGAGCAGGTGTGTCTGTCTGCTGTTTATTTATACTGGTACTTTTAATGTGCATTTGTTGATGTGTGAAGGCAAAGAGCTGCATGATCTAGCAGTGTTTCTCAATGTGGGCGGTACTGCCCCCCCAGGGGACGTTCAGAGGACGAAGGGGGACGCTGGAATCAATATTTAGGAAAGCGGGGCGCTGAGCTTCTCTTGGGGGGGGGGCGTTTTTATATGAGTTAACACCAAATTTTCATAACGATACCAGATTAAACTAGAAACTAGGCAACCCTTCAGGGTTGGACTGGCTAGGAGAATCTGGAGTTATGGCTTTGTACCTTCTCCAACCAACATGTTTGTGTGAATAATAATCATTCATATTAAGGGACTACTTTTTTTTGATGGTCGGGGGGCGGTAAGGGACCTGGATAATGGATAGGGGGACGCTGACACCAAAAAAAGTTGAGAACCACTGATCTAGCAGTATAGCGCATTACACAGAGCATTCAGTTCTGCTTGGTTGTGGGTTCCGGCAACAAGGGGAATTCGAGACACAAATCGAGTAGTGTACCTTGTGTGTGCGTAGGTCGGTGCCAACACCATGGACAACCCACTGCTAAAATACAGTGCCAAAGAGTACTTCTTCAAAGCATCCCTGTGCCATTTCATTGTGGATGAGCTGAATGCTAAGGTGAGGTTATTTCAGCGTGGAACAATTGGAAGGGTTGGAGGGGGGGGGAGTCTCACTACTGAATGTCAACACACTGTACGCTTTCCACAGATTGCTGTTGAAAAATACGAGGAGATGTTCCCCGCTTTCTCAGACTCCAGAGAATGCAAGCTGTTGAAGGTATCCGCAAGGATAGAACTGGGGAATGAATGAATGAATTAATGAAAAATGGCCGCCCTCACGTCATTTTTTGGATTGTGTGCTTGTCTGGGACTGACCAGTGTTGCTTTGCTTGGCAGAAACTCCTGGACGCCCACGAGGAACAGAACTGTGAGGCGTTCACAGAGGCCGTAAGTCTCTCTACCTGCTCTTTCCTGACGGACCAACGTTATAGTTGTTTCCCATAATGGACCGTATGGATTCTCCTGTAATTGTAGAGCTATTCTCCCCTTAATGTTGACTAATTTAACATTATGAGCCACTACAAAAGCTCTGCAGTGTGAAGTCAGAGCCGGCTTCATATTATATATAAAAAAAAAAACAATAAAACCCCTACTGTGTGTACAACACACTACTATAATGAAATGCTTATTTATTTAGCTAATATACTTGAAGAAATATTAAAGTGATGTGAAAATAGTAATTGTGTAAAACCATGTAATAAAAATTTGAGGGCTGTCAATAGATTAAAAATCGCGCTTTACGTATCTTGTCGCGATTAATTACTCGCATATTTTTACCTATTAGAATAGGAGCTTTGTTAAATGGAAATCTCAGGAAAATCTCGTGTATACATAAATGCAAACATTTGTGTAAAGCTGTCATGTAGGGCTGGCCCCAAATATTCGATTGTTCGTTCGTTGGGTATGTATTCGATTTAAATATTGGGATTTGAGTATTTGTTTTTTTCACATTATGTATGCATGTTTTCCCATTAATCCCTACTGTCTCCATATAAACCCACGTTGAAATGTAATTGCCTGTCCTACACTGTTTCATCAACACAATTTATTGCAATTGGCTCTGTTAAGAGAGTGAGTCTATTCATTCAACACACTCTTATTGGCTAATACAGGAGGTATATGCTATTTGAGAGCTGACTGGCTCAATTAACATGTCAATCAAAGTGGCCATTTTGAGCGCATGGCTATGTTTACATGTGTGCTCACTGAAGCTAGGAATCAAAGATTACTTCTGTTATACTTAATTATAGTTGAGTGTTTTAATGGTGTCTTGAGAGTATTCGAATACTCGTTCGAAAATACCATTAAGTATTCGAAACCTGTAAAATGGTATTCGCGACAGCCCTACTGGCAAGCATTGCTAGGAGAGCGTAACATTTAAACACTGTGCGCAGGTGAAGGAGTTTGACTCCATCTCCCGTCTGGACCAGTGGCACACCACCCTTCTGCTGCGCATCAAGAAGACCATCCAGGGTGACGAGGGTGACCTGAAATGAGGGGCGTACCTGGGTCGACATGGAGCAAACCCCCCTCCCTCCCCAACACACACACACACTAGAGCATGTAAAAATGAATCACAGCATGTTACCCTCCATCTCTACCCCACCTCCCCCACACACACACCCCCCCCCCCCGCTGGCCACCTGTTGCTTCTGTGCATAGTACGTCCATATTTTGCAAATGTAGGGCACCTTGAAATTAGCATCTTCTGCCCCCCATGTCTCCATGGAAACATCCAGTTCCACCACCCACTCTTCCTATGCCCACCCTTGGTTTGTGGAGAGGGCAGGGTGATTTCTCTCTTCGTGTTCCCGTGCACAGGGACTTCAACATCCTGGCCCGCATCTGTGTTTAGAGGAGCGCTGCGTAAACCTTGTATATTGTCATCCGGCTCGGGTTGGGAGTTGTGTAATGTGAGTCTGTTGGTGTGGAGAAAGGAGGGAACCGTACTTGTGTTGGCCAAACAAACTAGCAAGTTTGTTTCTTTTATATTATGTTTTTTAATAATTCATCATAATGGGTTGTTTATTGTACAAAAGATTGATAGATATATATCTGAGATTTATAGATATATATATCTGTGATGTATAACATGTATCAGTTACTGTTTTTATTTTATTTATTTTTTGGTGGCGGTATTAGTGATTTAAGTGAATAATCATTGTAAACTTAAGTCATTCCAGTCTCACATTTGTTCCCATATAAACAGGAAGGAAGTTGAACGTTAAAACTGTATAGCCATACTGAATGTCTTGTCTACATTTATAGTATTCACCTATTAATACTTAAGATCTTCAGATGTTACATGAATATTTGATATGAACTGCGGTTTATATCTTGCTTGGAGAAACGTATTTATTAGGTGTGTAGTATCATTAAATGTGGCGACAGGATGGATTTTGCTCCACAGCAACCTGACTTTAACATTAGCTGAGAATGTGACTCCTTTAATTCTGTGTTGTGTCGTGACTTGTGACCTTGCCTTATTGAAGGTTAGCTAACAGTGCTCTATACTTCCTAGCAGCTGGTCGCTATGCATGTCATTGTGTATACTTTACTGTGCTGTTTGCTAGCGCCAGCCCCACTAGTTTTCCTATGGGGCCAATAACCCAACCCATCTAGGAATTACAGTGGTCGTTTTCATTTGAACTGTATGCTTGTGTGATTGGTCAGTAATAAAGTTTATCCCCCCCAGCCTTTCAGCTACACTGTTGTAGTACTTCCTCCCAAGCGACGATGTTATTAGGGTAATCTCTTATGACTAGGTCTATATTTTCCATGCCACACCAGAGATTGAATTATTGGTGAAAGGGGTCTCTCTGAAGTTCTTAACAAGCATTCACAGTAATACCCTGGCATGTAGCTCCACCTTGTGGAATAATGTAAATCTAATAAGAAATTTGGATTTATGAAAAGGACAAATTAAATTTCATAAATTATGGCAGCCAAGTTGGCCAATAAGATTAATTATTCCTACACTACAGCAAAAATCTATTTCACCATCAAAGATAACACACACAATTGTAATACATTGCTCAAATGTGTACACAGTGTGTGGAATGCTGTAAACAGGAAGTGTAATTTCTCCACTACAGTGGGGGGGAAAAGGTCAGTGTACGACTTTCAAAACTGTTCACGACCAGGCAGTATGTTATCTTACATAACTTCATCAGAAATACACTTTCATGTTAGTCTATACTACCAACATCACTCACAGAAAATGAATGGGCAGTGGTAGTGAATTAAATTCTAAAATGTTGAGCAACGATTATATGAGAAATATTTCTCTTGTGTGCATACTCTGGAAAAATCATTAAAGAAATAGAAGCTTCTCGTTTCCAAAATGAGGACAAAACACGTGCAGTTCAGTCGTTTTTACTGTTTCAGTGTCAAAATGCCCATAGAACTATACGTACCATTGAATAATGCTTTTTCAATTAAATATTGTTTCTTGATAAATCAATGCAATGTCAATGTTCTGCGAGATGTTGACGTTCATAAAAGAAAAGCAAATATATTCAAATAAAATGAATGTCCCATTACAGCTAAACAAATCAATATCATAATTGGCATCAGGAATGAGACATGCAGTCTAATAATAAGCAAATTACATTCTCATGATTCTCAAACACTTGTCAGTCAGCACAAACCTCTGCTCTGACTGACAAGAGAACATCAGCTGTCCTGATCAAGTTGACAAGGATAGCTGATGGGTGCCATCTACACATACCGTAAGCAGGTAGGCTTTTAAGATAGGCAGCTGTGTATCCTTCATGGAGAAGGCAATCCCATCATTTGATTCATTAAACTGACAGCCAAAGGGGAACCAGTCTTGTTTTTAAATATAATATTGGTTAACTATTTCACATAGCGAATATGTCAATTACGGCTGTCCAAGAGCAGTGTACCATCCTGTACCGTCAACGGGATGCAAATTCCACCAAGAGTCTGGTCCTTTTTCTGTGGGTCTCTAGAGCACCCCCTGCAGGCCATGGCTGAGCACTACAGACCCCGCAAGAGTCAGTACTATTACATACATGCACTGCAGCAGTACAGAGGCCGCTCTGAACTCAATCTATACCTGTTGTCTGAGGCAGATGCTGTCTACTAAAGGCAGGTGACTAGTCACCTTGCCTCGTGACACCACCCGGATCTCGCCAGCTACAGCTTGATTTCCCTGCGAGTATCAGTCTGGAACCCCTCGTTCAAAAGCGTTTTTTTGTCATCGATTGAAATAATACATTTCAGTAAAACCTCCTTACATACGATTGGACCACCTACCTTTACCTTTAAAATCAGCTAGAGTGCCAGGGTAATCTGAAACGCACTACATACGCTGTCGTCAACTGGCCGTTGACTGGCCTGATTGGGGTTTTTTTGTACGCAATGGACAAACACTTTTGCATTGGAGGGGTTCCATAGACTGATCGCCACGGCAAAATCAAGTGGGAGTCAGGGCGGGAGTCAGGGCTGTCTCGTGAGCTGTGGAACCCAGGGCCCCGCGGAACCCTGGGCCCCTTGGAACCGTAGGCCCCCTAAAACCTCAACCCCGTCATGGAGCCTTGACCCCCTGTGGAGCCTTGACCTGTAAGAAACTGTGGGTTCTCGTGGAACCCCGGAACCCCTTAGTACCCCGGCTTCCCGTGGTTCCGCAGCACCAGGCCTCCCTGCGACACACCCCGCCTTCAGGCCAGTGCGGTGTGCACCTCCTCCTCCACCTCCACCTCCTCCTCCACCTCCCCCTCGGCCCCCAGGCCCGGGCCCAGCAGTGTCTGTTGCACCGCTGCCTCCAGCACCGAGGTGGTCGGCACCGCGGGGGCGCGGTGGGAGGCCGAGACGGAGGTGGGGGGTCCGGCCTCGGACACCGCGACCGGCTGGGCAATGGCGTAGGGCACGGAGAGGGCAGAGCCGTCTATGGAGATCACGGCCTCGGCGCTGCCGTGCTGCAGCTGGACGCCCTCGGCGTGAATGACGGTGAGGCTGGCCAGGTCGCTGTGGCTGACCAGGGCGATGGTGCCGTGGCTGGCCCAGTCGCCGGCCACAGTCACGGGCAACATCAGGGCCTCCGCTTTGACCTCCACCTGGGCCTCTGTTAGGGCCTCTGTTAGGGCCCCTGCCTGGGCCCCTTCTGGGGCCTCCGTATGGGCCCCTGCCTGGGCCTCTGTTTGGGCCTCTGTTTGGGCCTCCGTATGGACGTCCGCCTGGGCATCCACCTGGGCATCCACCTGGGCATCCACCTCGGCATCCACCTCGGCATCCACCTCAGCATCCACCTGGGCGTCCACCTGGGCGTCCACCTGGGCATCCACCTCAGCATCCACCTGGGCCTCCACCTGGGCCTCCACCTTCCCCTTGCCCCCTGACCTGTTCATCTTCCCTTTGGGCTTCTTCTCCTCCACGTTTCCACTCAGCACAACCAGGTAGTTCTTCCAGGGGGTCTCCGTGTCATGGGTCTGAACAGGGTAAAGGTCAAAAGGGTAAATCACATTTCCTGACTTTTCCCTAACTCAAAACATTTCTGAATTTCAATGACCTACTACTGAATAATGAACAGGCATGTAAACATTCATACATACGATTTGACTGGTGGTTGCATTCTTGCAGTTTGTATGCCCCAGTGAACATTTAAAGGGCAGCTAAAGCTGTCTCCCCATTAATGTATATAGGGTGTTCCTAGTCTCGCAGAGCCAGCCTTTACTTACGTAAAGCAGCTACTGTTACTGCTTAAAATAAATGTAACTGAAATTAATAAATAAATCGCTGCACTAGTGATGCACCGGAATTACAGATACAAGACTTTGTGAGTGACAATGCAAACAGCCAATGAATATCGACGTCCTCACTCCGGGAAAGTCAGTCGATCGCACAAGTGTTTGTGTATCAGACGTTCAGCACAGAGTTGCTTATAGATTATGTATTACCGATGAGCTGGGAGATTGCTAGGGTGCTCCGAAGAACCAAGATGGCCTCCACGTGGCCAGACCTGCCTGTAAGCGCTTTGAGGAAACACCTCACTCACCATAGTGTGCCTGCGGACGGTGGACTTGTCTGTGAAGGTGCGGTGGCAGAGGCCGCACATGTAGGGCTTCTCTCCCGTATGGATGCGCTGGTGTCTCTGCAGCGCATTGAGCTGGGTGAACTGCTTGTCACAGTCCTTACAGTGGTACGGCCTCTCTCCTAACACACGCACACACACGCATGTTGCTTGTTTATTTTGACAAACTCTATCAAACTATCTCTCACTCACTCATAATTGATAGTGAGTAGATGTCTCCCTCTCACTAGTATCAAACTATCACACACGCGCTAACAACCCCCATCTCTATCAAACTCAGTGAACGAGGAAGGTCACAGTTAGAATATATTGAAAAGGTCCAAACTGGCCAAAATTATCCTTTTAAAAAGAAATGACATGCATGTCCAGAAGCACAATTGTGGTTTAAAGCCGTATTGTAAACAGTTGAGTTGGAGCAGAAATACAGGGATGGGGGTGGGGGTGAGAGGTCAAGGATTGTACCGTGACCTCTAAGCGCTAGTAACCAGGCTGTACCTGTGTGCGTCTTCATATGCTGCTGCAGGGAGTTCCTCTGGGCGAAGCAGCGCCCACACAGCTGGCACCGGTAGGGCTTGGCACCGGAGTGGATGTTGGCATGGTGCTTCAGGTACTCCTTGGACGCAAAGCTCTTCCCGCAGGACTCGCACATGTAGGGCTTTTCCCCTGAGGACACACAGCACAGCCAAAATCCTTATAGGCAAGTCTCGCCACATGGCAGCCATCTTTGAAAAGCCTCCGGGCAGTTATTAGGAAGACAGTATTGAAATGAATGATGCCATAAATCCATAAGCCATAAATGCACTTTCAATGGTCACCGGGACATAAAAACGGCATGTATACAATCTTATTTGGTGCCTTTGCCCCAAAATAAGGTCCAAAAAGTTGTTTTCCCAAACGATTTCCACTACGCATGGGCAACAGTCAGCCCAGTCACTGTCACTTATAGCAGTTATAAATCAGACAATTGGCTGTTTTGGATGGAGGGCGTGATGTGCGTCTCCAACTGCGCTTCAAATAGCATTAGCTTCTGGCTGGAGCCCCTCTTTTGCAAGATGTCCTTTAAAAACACACTGACAATACGTCAAATATAAAGAAAGAAAGACAGAAAGACAGAAAGGAAAAAAATAAGGTTAAATTTACATTTAAACTTTTTAATAAATCCATTAGATTCAATATTACAGTTTTTTTTATTTTACAATAATGTTTAAGCATTTGCTTCTCATCTTAGTTTAAACTGAATTAAACAGCAAACAGCACATTTTATTTTTCCAGATGTTCCCCTCCCTCTTGGTGAGCCTTCTCTGGTGCCCCCTGGTGGCCCACATCGAGATGTACGGTTTTTTTCTACCAACTAGTCAGACAGCACTTTGGAACTGAAGCAAAGGCAACGCTAGCGGGAGCCAGCCTCAGCGCGGTGGGGGTCGCTGCACTGGTGCTCACCTGTGTGGGACCTCATGTGATAGGTCAGCATGTGCTTCTGGATGAACCGGGCATCGCACAGCTCACAGGCGAACGGTTTCTCCCCCGTGTGGATCCTAGAGGGTACAGCACAGCACAGGCCTGATTTGCACTGACATTAACTGACTTTAACCGAATTTAAATGACTTTAACCAACTTTAACTGACTTTAACCAGCTTTAAATGACTTGCACCGACTTTAACCATCTTTAATTGTCTTTAACAGGGTTTCACAGACAAAAAAAAAGAGCATTTCCATGGCCTATGATGAATGAAAAACAGGCCAGCAGAACGATGTCTTTTGTAAAATGGACAGCGTGGCAATAACAAACATTGTCAACATTTCAGTTTTTTTGTTGATAAATTGCAAATGTAAACCTTCTGCAAACAAAATTCCCCGATAATCCATGATTTGACCCAAAAAAAATTATAAAATTCCCAGACTATAAAATTCCATGATATTCCAGAATTTTGACCAGTGGAAACTAGAGATGTCCTGAGCAGAGAATGACGTCACACTCCCTCTGTGTGCGTGTGTGTTTGTGTGTGTATGTGTTTACATAGCGGGCCGAACGTGCACGTTAGCGCATGTGCGGCCCACGAAGCACTGACTTTCAGCCGGCGGTTGGCTAGCTACCTCTGGTGCGTCTTCAGGGCGGGCCTCTGGGAGAACCTGGCCATGCAGACGTCACACTGGTAGGGCTTGTCCCCTGTGTGGGTCCTCTCGTGTAGCTTCATGGCCGACTTGGAGCTCAGCACCTTCCCGCAGTCTGGGCAGACGTGTGATTGTCTGTGGTCGCCCTCATGCACCTGGCCGCCAGCAACAGGGGAGACGATCACTAGGGCTGCCAAGGTATGGTCATCTGTTGCTAGCTAAATGTAAAGCTAACACACTGTTCCAGCCAAGGTATGGTCATCTGTTGCTAGCTAAATGTAGAGCTAACACACTGTTCCAGCCAAGGTATGGTCATCTGTTGCTAGCTAAATGTAGAGCTAACACACTGTTCCAGCCAAGGTATGGTCATCTGTTGCTAGCTAAATGCAAAGCTAACACACTTTTCACCAAATATCTCCTCGCATTCCTCTATCTTACCATTCTGTGTCTGCTGAAAAAGTAATCTGGTACTTCTACGCAGCCCTGGCTCCGTAAATAGGAACATAAAACAAAGTGGTGGACACCTCTCACAACAAAGCCGTGGTACTACTCTTTGCTTCACAATGTGTTTCAAAATGTGAGTCGGCGCTACGGAGGGCTATTGCTTTGATTTGAGCTTGACATTAGCAAGCGTTCTTGAGAATAACTAACCCTGCCTTTAATTATACTTAGTGCTAAATGATAACACTTCACCTGTGCGGCAGTACAGTAGTTCTTGAGTTCCTATCGCCCCGCTCTACTGCTGCGCCACCTGCCGCCCTTGCACGTCACATAGGCAACTGTGCTGAACGTCTGGTACATATACCCTCGTAAGCTCAACACGGAACAGACTTTCGGGAAGTAATACTGCTGATTTACATTGGCTGTAAATCAGCAGCATTGCCACTCACAAGTATGTTTCTGTAATTTACGGTGCAACAATAGCTCAGTGTTTTATTTACTCATTTAAAATTAAACATGTATTTTAATCAGTAACTGTAGCCTACTAATTCTGAGTTGTTTCTTTTAGTTTCCAACAAGTAAACGTCCGATTTGGACATCGAGTTACGTAGTTGGTTGTAGTGCCTGTCAATCAAAATACCTCTCCTGTCAAGTAGGCGGGTACTGAAGTAGTTAGCCAGCTTGTTCTGCAAGACTATGGAAACAATAACTATGGCTGTTAAAAAAAAAAAAAGCAAGTAGTGCGCTTGTATTACTGGCTGTCTATTGCGACATCTAGTGGCAGACAAGATCACACCCACACGGTTCCTTTAATTATACCTGGTTAGTACTAAATGATAAGGCTTCACCTGCCGCTGGTGGCGGACCACGTCCTTCTTGCGCTTGAAGGTTTTGGGGCAAACTCTACAGGTGAAGAGCCTCTCATCTGTGTGGACGTGTTTCTCATGGATCTTCAGGTTGGAGCGATTGGCGAAGGTTTGCTCGCAAGTCTCACAGCGGTACGTGATGTCGGTCTTAGCTCCGTGATACGTACTAGCAGAAACATCAGCAGGAAATGATCACGCAACATGGAAAATCTGTATACATTTTGCCTAATAGCCACATATACAGTATACACAAAACATTTTCAGAAATGTCTAATTAATGATCTTACATGTGTTTTAAATGTTGTGCATTCAAATTGTTTCGTACAGCACTATTTTATTGTTTTCGATATCACAGACATATTTAACTGATGTTTTCAGGCTGTTTTGCTCTGAATTCATTCTAGCCTGGCTATAATTCAGCTTCTGTTTAATTTCGCTGTGAGAATCAGTCTGGAAAGCCTCTGAATCATTTTGAATGTGTCCGAGTAGCAACTGATCTTTACAATCAGCGTCGTGTTTATAGCTATACGAGCAATGTTTAGATGTGCCGACAGCGAAAATCACTAGATGGTTCATCCAATCAACTGCCAAGTATTTCTTTTGAAAGTACCTGCTATTCACAAGCAGTTTCAATGTATGGCTCCCCAGATGGACCTGTGACTAACAATTCCTCTGGCATGTCAGGTTATCTGAATTTCCCTGCTGCATTAAACCAACAAGCTACATTCTCTGTAAAGTAACTGAAGTAATGGATACACATTATTTTCAGGGTGACATATTCCGTTAAATGGTGCTCCCTACAATATTTTAAACAAGCAAACAAACCATTTTCTATGTAAAGATACAGTGGAGTTATTGCATCCTGAGCAGACAGTGAAATCTGTGTGTCATAATACGAGCTCCACTGTTCTTTGCTTTCATAGCAGTGTGTGTGTGTGTGTGTGGCAAACAATGCATTTTTTCGGTCTGATGCCAGTGCACTTAGTATGACATCTAGTGGTAGAAAGTAATATAGAGCCCCTTAAAAAGTATTAAGTTGCCAAAAGTCCTCATGCTCTTCATTAGTCTGTCACTGTCACAATGTAGAGACAGTGATTAATCCGTCTGTTCATCGAGCTGACATGAGTCTGCAGACCACGGCCTCCTACCTTATGTGCTTCAGGAAGCTCCTCTCATAGTAGAAGGTCCGCAGGCACTTCTCACAGTGGAACTCGGCTGTGAACGAACGTTTTGACGACCGCTGGTAGTTCCCGCCCTCCCCGTTGATCTCCTCCTGGTACAAGGGGTCGTCGGAGTCCTCCATCTCTGGGACATCTACTTTTGTCCCAATGCCGTCCTCATCATCATCATCCTCATCGTGGACGACATCAGAGGTTTGTGCCTCCGACGGGAGTGCCTCGATCTCCTCACCCAGTCCTTCCTCCTGGGTGTCCTCGGCCAAGATGTACTCCCCAATGTCGCCCGGTTCCTCCGGCTCTGGAGCTGCGGAGGGGTCCCCGCCACCCGTGAGCCTGACCTTCACCGCCCGTCGGCCAGGCCCACCTCGCCCCCATTGCCCGCCTGCAGGGAGGACGGCTTCTTCGCCCTCGTCGGTCTCTTCCTCCTTGCGCCGTTTCTTCCGTCGTCGCTCCGACATTCTTGGCGAGGCGCGCCGCTGCCGCTTTGCGCCGCGACCCCGCGCTTGTCGCTTTCCCTCCCGACCGCTGGCCAGCGAGCACCCGGGCCCGAGCGGAACCTGCGCGTCATCGTCGCTCAATTCCGCCTCTCCTGGGTCGTCGCGTGCCGGCGGAGAACCTGTCGTTTCCGGGGGGTCCTCTCGGACATCAATGGCCTCGCCGCAGATGTCCGAGAGGTCCTTGCACTCCAGGATCTCCGCCGCTTTGCGAACCGCTGTGATCTCGTCCCTGACCACCTCAACTCTGCCCGTGTACACAAACTCCAGAAACCTGGAGAAGTCAGTTAATTTAATGTTTGAGATGAACAGTTTGTCGGGCACCCCCTCCTCCGAGAGCAGGACCCTCTTGAAGTAGCCGCTGGACGCCGCTAGCATCACTTGGTGGGCCTGAAATTCCTCCAGCTGCCCCTCGTGGTCTACTTGCACCGTGATGTCACTAAGATGCCCCCCCAGCATTAGCTGGTGCAGGGAGCCCAGTATGTTTTCATGGTGGCTCTTAGAGGCCAGCTGGACGACGTTGTCCCCCATGTTCAAAGCTACTTTACTGCTGCGGAAGAACGACAGAACGAGAAGGTGTTGCTACGGTAAGGGGAGTTTATTGTTTTTAACACAAAGTTTTTATGTTATTGTTTAGAGTACAGTCGGCCTGTTATTAGAGTTTGCTATTTCTGGCACAAACAAACACCAATGATGATGTAACTAAGTATAAACACCTTAAGCAAAGTGTTTGCACAATACGTTAGCTAACTTTCTTACTGTGGAATCAGAAGGGCATGAAGGTAATATTTATCATTTGATTGCGGCTCTGCAAACATGGAAGGCGACAAGAATGAAGAACATCATTTTAAAAATAAACTAAACTAAACCTGTAAATACTTATTTATAGTACTGTTGCGGAAGCTAATGTATGTTAGCCTCGTAGTTACATAATATAACAAAGCAAGCTAAATAACAAATGTGCTGTAAAAACATCGCCCACATAACCAGAACTCCCAGGAACTACACAGTATATGGGAGCACCAGTTGAGTTTGGCAACGCGTCGTGGAACAAGTTCTCTTACCGTAAGCTCGGTATAATGGCGGCCCTCCACATTACACCCCACAGCGGGATGTATTGTGGAGGAATGGCTCACGAACATGACGGCTCTACCGAACCTGGCCGAACCTGGCCGAATCTGTCCGAATCTGTTGTATTCTTTGGCGGTCGCCACTAGCCATATATTAATGCATTGTTCGTTTAGTGAACTTTATTCTTTTTTTTTTATGTGTTATTTAGTCGTTCCGCTTTTGAATGTTATTTGTTATTTACATTAATTATGATACTATACTGAGAAAATGTATATTTTCCCCACTGGATGGCGCAATAGCACAGAAGCCTGACGAAATTCCATTGCCCAAAGCACTTACCGTGCAGAACCTCAGCACTATTTTAATTCAAATAGAATTTGGCCTTTCCTAATTCCAGTGAAAATCTGTATTTACATTTCGAGGGCCAGTGATTAGCTATTGAATGTACTGTATACATTCTAGATTCAAGTTACTTTGCTTTAGTGGTTATTAAAACTATTTCAGACCACATGCTTGCTACAGTAGGCCTATTGTTACCGCCTTATTGAGTTATTTAGGAGTGTGTCAGCAGACCACCTGAGTGGGCTATGAATTGCATGGGGACACCAGGAATGTGCTTTAAAAAATCTGCCAAAAAGCTTTTGGTTAAATTGCTCTAACCCTGCAAAAAACATCATCATCATAATCACAGTTGAAACAAATGTGCGCGTTTGCGTTCCAAGTTCCGATGGTGGATGGAAATCTACTTGGTGGACTCGCTGGGGTGCCGTTCTGCAGCTGCCAAGACAGAGGAAATCCATATACCGTCCTTGCATGCATCTTAATGAATTCTGCAAGCTAGCAATCTGTTCACTTCCGGTGACTCATGCTTTACTCTGGACCAGAGGCTGTGTTGTGTCGCTTCGAGCCTTGACCTGGAACACAGTGTTCACCTATCTGCCTGCCACAATCACACACACACACACACACACACACACACACACACACACACACACACACACACACATATATATACAAACACATATTATGAAAGACGGTGGTAACTCACCAGTCATGGTGTTAACTCGACATTTGAAGCTGGAATTTAATGGAATGATGTGGAAAGCGTTTGTGTAAATTATTGACACCTAGCAAACACCCTCTTCCTGCTTTGACCATTGTACAAATATGTAATGGAGAGCAAAGTTGAGATTTAAAAGAAGGAAGATGTAAGTTATTTACTCTCTGGTGAGATAATGGGGGGGGAAATGTAACATATATGTATACTGTATGTATGTTTAAATGGATATACTATATAGATATGGGATCTGTATGCCAAACCAAATCCACAGAAAAACTCAGTTTTAGATGTAGGCTATTTCAGTCCTGTTAAATGTAATAAACACATAGCAGAAAGCCCAAGAGAGAGGCAACGTGTTTGCATAAGTCATGTAAGGTTAAATCTCAACAAGGAGGCCCAGTTATACAAATGAAGTTTACTGGGATTTATTCTAGGTTGTAACCCAGAGGATGTGGTCAGTACAGCTACTATACTTGCTGAGAGGCGATGGGCTCAACAAATACAACATTCTGCTGCTGACAGTCGGGGTGATGTTTTCTCCAGCTGGGGGAAAACCAAATTACTGGCACGGACGTAACCTACCAGTGGATGCAAACAACGGGATGAACCCTTCTCTGTGTACTGAAGAAAAAGCCCAACTTTTTAAAGTTGTAGTCAGCGATTTTACACTAATAATAATACTTTTTTCTTTTGAATCAAATTTGGCAAATATCTCCTCATGGACTGCATAGCTGCCCATGTCTGTGTGCGTGCTGATTAAACATGATCTTGTGTTTCTACACAGCCGTTGGTGCTTCTGAGGAAGCACCTTATGGCATTGAAGGTAGAGGTGTTTTAAGTTTTGATATAGAGTTAAACAATCTGCAGTCTTTCTCTGGAATCGCTGACTCCATCTTTAGAGAGGAGAGAGGGAGAACTATTTTAATTAGAGACTCACGAGAATGCACACAAACACAAGAACGCAACAAAAAATGAACAAGTGCTGCAGAATACAGGGGCTTGTTTAGGGGCACGATCAGGTTCAGTGTTGGCGCTGCACTCACACGCAAACACGATCTGGAGGCACTGAAGTTAAGTAGCGAGCGTCTGTCCTCGCACGACCCCTACAGTCCTGACCCCTACAGTCCACAGTGGTGTGCCTGACTCTCAAACCCAGCAGATGGATAGAGGCGGCGATGGTGAACACCACAACATTACACGACTGTATGGCCAGACACGGTCCAAGAAGAACCGCAGCATTTTCTCAGTCCTTGCCCATACGACCACACAGTGAATGCCAGACCAATCACAAACGCTTCCAACTGATTATCATTTACCTCTATTCGAGTCATCTCAGTTAACAGAAAACATATTTATTGAAATATTGCACTCTTGCTTTCTGAGTGGTATTCCTATGAAGAGCATGTGGTGTAAAAAAAATTTGAAAAATGTATATAACTGTAATAATACAATAAAGTGTATATGTACTACTTATAAACAGTTATCTGCTGTTCTTTAAGTACAAACACAGTAAATTCTGGTCTTTCTTCATTTTCTTCTTCTTCTTCACTGGAGTATGGCGACTGCTTTGAAAAGTTGCATTATTCTGTCCTTCCTTTTGGACATGCAAAGTCTATGCATGCCAGAGCCATTCAGCGTCGAGTGGCAGAGTGGCACACAACACAGAGGCAAAGCAGGGCTGAAGTTAGACGTGAAGGTGATAACTTGTATAGCCAGAGACAAGATGGCTGCCCAGTGTGGTGAGACTTGCTTATAATGACGTTGGTATAGCTGTGTCTAACATAATTGTGACCTGAAAATCCAAATTCATCATAAAATGTGTGTATTATTACACAAATACAAAGTGTGCAATCAATGACGTGTTTGCTCTCTGCCCTGGTCTGATGCTGGGTGAATGTTTGTTTGTTTAATGCAAAAGTGGAGAACGCTTGGGATATTTTTGTCAATGGAAATTAATCGTCATCTATATTTATGTGAAGAACTGGCAAATACTGTGCATGTTGGCTTAGCGCTCTCAGAGCCAGGGCCTCACCACTTTACACACACACACTCACACACACACACACACACGCATGTACTCACGCACAAACACAGACACACACATTCTCATACACACACACAAACGTATACACGTATGTACTCACACACACCGACAAACAAACACACAGACATGCACCCACATGCACTCACACACCCACAAACACAGACACACACGCACTCACACATACACACAAACACAGACAAACACACAGACATGCACCCACATGCACTCACACACCCACAAACACAGACACACACGCACTCACACATACACACAAACACAGACAAACACACAAACATGCACCCATACGCACTCACACATACAAACAAACACAGACACACAAACACACAGACATGCACCCATACACACTCACACATACACACAAACACACACACACACTCACACACAAACACACACACACACACACACACACACACACACACACACACGCCTGTTCCCGTCTCTCGGCCTTCCTCGGCAGTGGCAGTGCGCCACGTCGTTGCCGTGGCAGCACGCCACACCGCAGTCAGCCAGCAAGTGAACACGGCTGGAACTCCCCTCCACCACAAAGTGGGTTCACGACACACAGAGTCCGTGATTCACAAAAATTGCAGAGTAGCCTGCGTTCCACAAAGTTGCCTCCGGCTCATTCTTAGCTGTGGGATTTATGGGACGTGATAGTTCAGTGTCTTGGGAGGGGGATGTGGGGGGGCACAGACCGCATGTTACTCCGGTTGCATAAGCAGATCATACAGGAGTCAAGAGGTTGCTAGAATTGTCCCTCTTTCCCCTGCGTTGTATCAAACAGAAAACCTTGTATATGTACGTAACCTGCCTTGCAAAACAGAGAGGTTTTCTTTTACGGTGCCTTACATGGCTCAGAAAGAGCTTTCCTTTCACTGATGAGAAGATACACGGCATTCAGAGATGAAATTACTTTCCAAATGGCCTCTGACTCACCATCCCTATTCCCAGCGCTCTTAAACAGACCCCCGCCCACCACACACACACGCACACGCACACCCACACACGCACACGCACACGCACACACACACTCTTTGCCACCTTCAGCTGTCCTTGTGAATGTTCCCGGCTATTGTAACTGTATACGCCACTTAGCACTTCAGAAGGGAGACTCACAGCTGAAGTAAAGGACAATCACCCACTCCTGCGATGCTCAGAAATAGAATGAACCGAGGCTGCACCAATCGCCTCACCCACCACCGAGTCTGTGTGGGTGCCCGTGAACGCTGCGTGTGAGCTGAAATAGATTGTGGTGCTTCTGTGCGGGGCGGTCGTCAGCGGTGAGCTAAAGATCATTCTTAAAAGCCCCGGACACACTGCAAGCGACTCGCGTCGATGTAGCGACAAGAGACAATGGAAAGTCAATGAGATTCAGCGACTTGAAGCAACGACAGGCGAAATAACGGTTGGCGACGTGAAGTGGGCGGGTACCAATGGAAGCTAAGGATATCGTTGACTGACTTGATTGACTGAAACATTTCGGGTGGGAAATCCGGGGCTTTACACCCAGAGCTGTAGCAACATGATAGGCCTACACAGTGGGTGCACCTGTGCACGGGACCTTCTGACCGACAGCAATCTGTTGTGGTGGTTTCTCTCGGTCGCCACCTTTCGTGGTGTTTCCCAGAATGCCATGCTCCCCCGAGCGAGAGGGACGAGACAGCGCATTCCTAGAGAGCTGTTTCTTCACCTCCCTTCCTCCCTCCCTCCCTCCCTCCCTCCCTCCCTTCAGTCCCAACTTCCTTCCTGTCTGCCTTCCTGACTCCCTCATGAGGTGTATATGTCTTCAGGCTTATTGCATCACCCATTTCTACCTCCTGGCCTCTCTTCTGCTCAGACCCTCTAATTACAAATGGCTTAGAGACATGCACACACACGCGTTCACACACAGACGTGCGCGCACGCGCACACACACACACACACCCATCACCCATTATGGGCACGAGGATCCCTGTTCGTCGTCCTACTGGTTTCGTGGCCCCCGTTGGAATTTTATGGTTGGTTTGAGCAGAGGATTCTGGCAGCCGTTCATACTGTGCTCCACTTTTTCTCCTTCATTTTGTTTATCCACTTCTCAGCCTCTCTCCTCTCTCTCTTTCTCTCTCTTTCTCTCTCTTTCTCTTTCTCCCTCACTCTATCTCTCTCTTTCTCTCTCACTCTCTAAGCTCCCTGTTCCCTGTTCACCCTCAAGGTCAGAAATATCCTGTGGATTTAGTTATATCCCCCTGGATACGCCTTTGGCCTCTTGCCTTGTCTCCATCTCTCTCTCTCTCTCTCCCTCTCTCCCCCTCTCTACCTCTCGCTCTCTCCTTCCCTCTCTCTATCTCCCTCTCTCTCCCCTCTCTCCCTCTTATGCCCTCTCTCTTTCGCTCTCTCCCTCACTATATGGATGTGTGTGTGTGTATATGTATATATGTGTATGTGTATGTATATGTATAGTTTAGTTTTAGGTTTGTTTTAAGCTTTTTGATGTAAGAAGAGAATTGTGTCTTTCACTCTCTCTCTCTCTCTCTCTTTCTCTCTACCTCTCTCTCTGTCTCTCTCTACCTCTCTCTCTCTTTCTCTCTACCTCTCTGAGAATATTACTGTACCAAAAGCCTTCCCGTACAGGAAACACATGCTGAGAACAGTCGGGAGAGGCTGTCTGGTACACCCTCCCTCTCACTTTACATCTCTCTCTCTCTCTCTCTATCTCTCTCTCTCTCTCTCTCTCTCCCCCTCTCACTCACCAGAGTTCTAGGGGTCACATTAGCATGTAGCACTTACTGAGGCGAGAATGTGAGGAACGAATACACCCCGTCCTTCTCAGAGCAGCCGTTGTTGCCCCCGGGGTGGAGGAAGTGGGGGATGGGGACAGAGGGGTACCTAGAGAACACCATAACCCTCTCCAATCCAACAACCGCCTGGGGGGCATCTCCTTCCCGCGGAGCCTCTTGTCAAGCGGAGGAGTCCATAGCGAAGGGACTGAGCAGCACTCCTCAGGGCTTACCTGTTCTCCGGCTTGTGTATCGTGGCGGGCGTCCAGTGCTTGTGTAAGCCGCGGGGGCCCCTGGCTGGCTTTACCAACTCTGGTCTCCTGTAACATAGCTTAAAGTTGGAGTCAGCAATTGTAAGCTCATACACTTTACTTGAGAGGGGGTGGGGGGGTTCAACATCTGAGAATATCTCCTCTGCAAACAATCCGGTGTTTCTACAGAACACCATAGGGAAAGTTCTAGTTTTAACTGAGAAGTTAGGTAAGGACGTATGGTTTAAATAAACTGCTAACGACTCTTGAAATACTGCACCGTGCTTCTCAGCTTCAGTTTATTGACACAAAGACTTGAGACGGTTGGCTTTTCAAACACACAACTCGTCGTCAAACATGCCATGCCACAGAAGTGCCAGAAAATAACCCTGAAGATTAATATTGTCTTTGGATGGCGTCCCTGGGCTAAAGGACAGCACAAAGATGGACATTATGTGAAATGAAGCCCAACCAAAGAAATATAAAGCGTCCTCTCTAGTCTATTAAACATGATGCTCTCATATGAAACAGGACTAGAGCTGTTGGATACTTCTGACAGAAATTATATTTGTTATAGACATTATATAAGTTCGGGTTAGAAGGTTGTGCATGCCACCGAGGCTCAAAGATCCCCACTGAAATAAAATCGCAAGAGATTGCAAGTCTGCGATAGTCCAGGAAAATGTTGCATCACTTTTAGAGCGGCCATTTTATAGCAGCCATTTTTGCTTATACCTTACCTCATGATGGTGTCCCTTAGAGAGGGGAACATCACACATCCCGCTCTGGCCATAAGAACCGTGACAAGTGTTACTGTGTGCGTGTGTGTGTGTGTGTGTGTGTGCGAGCGCGTGCCTGTGTGTGTGTGTATGTGTGAGACAGTGAGATTTCAGCCCAAGACAGTTAGTCAGACTTTCAATTTTTTTATAGATATCCGTACATGTGCGAACACACACACACACACACACACGCGCGTGACTATTGGCTGTGTGTGTGTGTGTGTGCGTGTGCCAGCTGACTGAGTGATGTCACGAGGTTGAAGCAGACTAATTTCATTCCATGTAGCGGTGCTCTGCAATAGCTCTGCATTAGCCCATCTGTGTTCTGACCATGAGCCTTTCTATAGGCATTAACCTGGCTCTTTTGCCATATAGTGTCCCCATCTGATCCTATATAGACAGGCTCTCTTGCCATATAGTGTCCCCATCTAATCATATATAGACAGATTCTCTTGCCATATAGTGTCCCCATCTGATCCTA
>JAODUH010086734.1:25012-38526 GCA_027564835.1 Typhlichthys subterraneus
TAGACAGATTCTCTTGCCATATAGTGTCCCCATCTGATCCTATAGACAGGTTCTCTTGCCATATAGTGTCCCCATCTGATCCTATAGACAGGCTCTCTTGCCATATAGTGTCCCCATCTGATCCTATAGACAGACTCTCTTGCCATATAGTGTCCCCATCTGATCCTATAGCGATGCTCTCTTGCCATATAGTGTCCCCATCTGGAACACTGGTGTCGTCAGGGGCCTTCCATGGTCAGTTTGGGGCCGTGTGTGTAGTGTGATAGTGTGTTGCTTGTTTCCATTAAGGAATTATTACTAAGGACTGTATAGATAGACTTGGCTTGACAGGGGAAGCATTCCAACATGGAGCCCTCCTCTCATGTCCAAGACATACATGAAGTTAAAGGACCTATGTACGAACATTAAACAACTATGTTCAATATTAAACAACAAACGGCAAACAGATAATGGGGTAATGGCAGCAGAAAAGACCCTCTGTGTGTGATGTAACCCGAGCTTCTACATTTTTGGTTTTCAAATCCGGGCAGTCCGCGTGTGCATATTAGTGAATGTATGTGTGTGTGTGTGTGCGTGTGTTTGTGTGTGTGTGTGTGTGCGTGTGCATGTGCGTGTGCGTGTGAGCGCTTAGTCTTTCTACCACATCTCATCTAGTGGTAGAAAGTCATATGAAGTCACTTTAAAGTTAGCGTCCTCGATTGCATTACAGGAGCCCTAGAGCCCTATCCACACAGCTCACCGTTTATGTTTGCATGTTTACCTGTAGGCGGAGGAGCAGCAAAAAGTGTCACCACGTATAAGCAGTGTGTGTGCGGTTGTGGAGGTTTGTGTGTGGTGATGCGACAATATAGTTGTGGTGGAGTTCGGCTAATCTTTATAAACAGGTGTCCACATACAAATGACAAATAGACGTACAAACTAAAACCGGGGCGCAACATCTTGTACGTCGCTGCCTACAGATTACGTACATTCATATGCAGAAATATGCTCCTGGAGATTACTACAGCATGCTTATCTATCACAAAATGGCACGAGCGGTGGTTTTATGGGGACGGCGATGCAGAAGAACAGGCCGTAATGAATGAACGTCTGCTCTGCGATCATTCTTGTCCTGCGTCGACAGCAGCAGAGTCTGCCTGCAAACGTGAAGCGCAGATATAGAGTAGACAATCCAGTTTCCTTTATTGGGGGGGGGGGGGGAATCTTCCCGGCAGCCCCTATGGCTAGCGTGTGCTGAGAGTTGTCATGGTAACGATACAGGATTGTCGCAGGCTGTTTTGGATAAGGGGTGGTGGTTGTGTCTGTCTCATTCTCTCCTGCTTCACATTGGGGACAGCAAGGCTGTGACTCATGCACGTTTTGTTTCTAGCGTGGAATACGGTGCACACACGTGTCTGCAGTGGCATACAGGCGCAGGCTTGTGAGTGATGTTCAGCCGCGTACGCTTCACGTGAAGGGTTTGGAACATTTGTCACTGTGTTGTGACGCGTCCGACAGTCCCACCTGGGACTCGAACCCCACTCCCACACATTACAGTGCAAACGCCTTAGCAACGAGAGGCCAAAGCCCAAGGGCTCTAGCATCTGCTGCTACAGCGTTGAGGTGTCGGAGAGACACCTATACTGTATAATAATACATAATGCATGTGTATGTTAGTGTGTTTGTGTGTTTACCTTTGTAATTCATGTATGGATGTACAGTATGTACTGTATATGTGTAATAAAACATGTAATACATAATACATGTAGCAAGCAAGCAGGCAAAATGTATTATATAGCACTTTAAAAACACAAAAAGTAGTCACAAAGTGCTGTACTCAAACATAAATAAAATACAAATACAACAATAAAATCAACAAAGTCAATGCGTTGTCAAAGGCAGAGGAAAGAAGGTGGGTTTAAAGGAAATATGTAAAAACAGACAGGTCATCTGTCATTCCCCCCCCCACCCCTCATCAGATGTCAGGTGGATTAAGGGCCTTAATCTCCCTCCAGTGCCGCAGATCGGATGTTGTGCTCACCACCCTTCCTGCCTATCTAGGTCACCATATGTCCACGTCCACGGGGCCTCCTCCACTGGGAGATGATGGACTCGATAAGGGTGCCGATCTCTACGCCCAGAGGAAAGCCCTTTGGGCCAAGGCGCTCCGAGTCTACCGAGTGTGTGTGTGTGTGTGTGTGTGTTTGCGTGTGTGCATGTGTGAGGAGGGGGGGAGAGGGGGGTGGATTGAGATTAGGACAATGGGCCCATCATAGCAAGGTTGTGAGGTCAGCAGACGACCTAATACTGGACACCACACACGCACACACGCGCACACACATACACGCGCATAAACGTACGCGCACACATACACGCTCACTCACGCACAAATGCACACACATACACACACACACGCACGTGCCTAAACGCACACGCACACATGCATACATACACGCGCCCAAGCGCTCACACATGCACACACACACAGGTCAGTGAAAGGTGATCCACTTATCCTTATTCCAGCATCATCAAAGCCTTTCCTCATTTTATCCCTGTGCCTGATATGCATAGTGCATATGAACACACACGCACACACATCCCACTTTAAAGTTGCCAAAGTTGCCAACCCACACTTGCCAACAACGTGTGGGTTGATGGAGGCTGAGAGGAGCTACTGTGTATTATTTGAGTTTGGTTAATTTAGAGATGTAAAGGTCAGACATGGGTGCTGTCAGTTATATTTATAAATTATAACTGGATGGAAGAGGTACATTGCTAAAGGCTGCAAAGCCACTGAATGAATGAATGAGTACATTAAGTTACTATCTGTTACTATTGGTTATTTCTTTCAGTTGGTCTAAAGGTGTGTAGCTCCTTTTCATGTCTGGTTCAGAACGAAAATCTCTGATGTTTTAACTTTCAATAGCTACCACAACAATTTTACTTAGTCTCCTCTCCTGGTTAGACGTCAACTGCATATTTAGGATTATTTATTTCTGGCAAAATATTAGACATTGTCGTTGTTGATATTGTCTGCTTTTGTCAAAAGTACAACCACTCAAGCAAGCCAGAATTGGACAAAGTATTTATATCATATATCATATAAAAGAGATTTATATGCGCAGGAACAGGAACCCACCAAAATTCTGCCTTTGTGGCCAGAGGAAGTGATACATGCTCTGACGCTGACGCTGTCAAGTCTTAAATCACATATACCATATTTCACATGGAAACAAACAACACCCTCTTAACCTGCTCCTCCACCCCGGGCAAGGAAAAACTTTCATTAAAAAAAACCCAACAGGAAAAAAGGGAAGAAACCTTGGGAAGGGACCACAGAGGGAGGAATCCACCCTTCCAGGACAGTTAGGTTATGATGTCATCCCACTGCATCCTTTCACTTTAAAATGTGTGTGTGCTTCTTCAACAGTATTATTAGAAGAAAGAAATCATACTTTATTAATCTCCCTTAGGAGAAATTCATTCTCTTCATTTAGCCCATCCCCAAAGGGAGCAGTGGGCAGGCACTCGTGTGGTGCCTGGGGACCATCTCCAGATTGATGCCAGTGTCTGGTCAACAGCTCTGACTGGAGGGTGAAAGCTGACATGTTTTTGATAGTAGGGCAAACCCACACAGAAAGGCCAGGACCTTCTTGCTGTAAGACCACAGTGCTATCCACTGGGCCAACGTGTAGCCCAATTAGACCTACTAATAAGGTGTGGGGACGTCCTGTCTCCAACCTGCCAACCACTGCCGTGACTCATCTCATGCACACGAACACACACGCATGCACGCAAAACATACACACGCACACACATGTGCAAACACACACACACACACACAGTTACATGCACAAGAACACACGCATGCACGCAAAACACGCGCACACAGTCACATGCACACGCACACACACGCACACACAGTCACATACATACAAACACACATGCGTGCACACAAGCTTCCATGGGCGTCCCTCTCCAACCTGCATCACACGCATTAAGATGCTCCTGACAGGCACACAGAAAAGGAAAACCCTCTCTGTGTGTGTGTGTGTGTGGGTGAATTGGGTGGGGGGGTAGGCGTGAGAGCTGCTATTTGAGGAGGGATGACTCATCCATTCAGAGCCCCCGGGCAAGAACGAAAGGGTGTGTGTGTGTGTGCGTGTGCGTGTGTGCGTGTGTGTGTGTGTGTGCACGCGCTTGTATTTGCTGGGCTCGCTTACACCGAAAAAGCTAATTAGTGTGTGTGTGCATGTACAGTGCGGTATTTGTGTGTGTTTTTTGTCTGTGTTTGTGTTTGTATATATGTGCGCGCCCACAGTTCCGTCTGGCAAGTGCACGTGTGCGCACACGTGTGTGTGTGTGTGTGCGCACGTGCAATGCCCATGTTCCCGTAATAGAACATGAGATATACACGTGCGAGCCCATATGTTTGTCTGTGTGTGTGTTAATGACTGTGTGCATGTGTGTGTGTGTATGAGTGTGAATGAGTGATTGCGTGTGTGTGTGTGTGTGCATGTGAATGAGTGATTGCGTGTGTGTGTGTGCATGTGTGTGTTTGTGATCGAGTGATAGTGTGTGTGTGTGCGTGCTTGCGTGGGTATGTGTGTGAGAATGACACACAGTGAGTGTGAGACACATGCAGAGAAGGGTGAGCTGATATAGTTTTGGTCACAGCAGTGAGTGTGCATGTGAGTGTGTGCATGTGTGCGTGTGCGTGTGTGTGTGCGTGCACCATCGGAGAATAGCTGGGAGCAATTGTTGACTCCATTAGTCCAATCCACAGGAGAGCTTCCCTCAGCCTCCCTGCTAATACGCCGGGTTATCCATGCACACGGGGGGGGGGAGACATGGATACAAGCATCTGTGTGTGTGTGTGTGTATGTGTGGGACGGGAGGGGGGGGGTGTTTGGGGGTAGAGGTCCTCCCATCTCACTACATCACAAAGTTGCTTATGTGATGTAGTGCTATTGGACGAGGCTGAGAGGCTGACACTAGTTTATCAGAGGCTTCTGAGAACTGCTCCAACAAAGGAAGAGACGTGTACAGTTTGGTATTCAGGGGAACCTGCTGCACCTCTGCATTGTCTCCTCTCTGTGCTAGTCGAGACGTGCTCTGCGTTTTGCGGGGGGGCTGCTGTCCACGACGTTCACAAAAGCACCATTCGAGGGTGTCTGGAATTAACCTGGCTCCGCCCGACTAGCTCCCAGCTCTCTCAATTTGTTTTCGCTGAGATTAAAGTATGGAAAATCGCATTAGCTTTTTCACAGCTACCCTGTTGGCGACCCAATCAGGGTGGGCCATGACGTATAGAACTCAAGCATCGAGCTAGATGAGGTGATCAAAACAGTTGTAGCAATGCCAATTGGTTAAATGCTGTCCAATCATTTCAAAATGAACCAGAGGTCTACGTCCAGTAGAAGGCAACAATTGCAAACACAATGGAGCGTGGCCAGACTATATTCACAAAGTGAATATTGTGTCAGGCAACCAGGCTAGCCTTCGGTTGTCATCACACTGATCTCTACCCCTCCCCTTGAAGCTACCCACCCAAAACATTGATAGTGAACTGAGGTTGTCATTGTGCCTTTATGAAAATAATCTTCGGTCTAAAAACTTATGTTGAATCGTAGTAAGTATCCCAGACAACAAAGCTAATGATGCTTAACCGCAAGTGATAAATTCACAGCATGGAACGCCAAATAATCTAATTTGCTGGGAATCAATCCGGCTCAGTGAATAAACTCAAACATTGCATGTGCATTTGGATGCAGATGCTCGTTCTCATTCTCACACAGACCATAATGATCAATCAGTAGATAAATGGGCTGTGTTGGAACCTGTGAGTGTCCATCACATTGCATTAGAATGATTGACCAGTTTGGCTGTGTATTATGTTACCGATGAAGCTGCTATCTGGGAGAAGCACAGCAAAACCATTAATCAGCCAGTGATGAGGGTGTATGTGCGTGCGTGCGTGTGTGTGTGTGGGGGGGGCGGGGGGGGGGGGGTAAAGGGGGTTGATAGATGAAAGCAATATGGCTACTTGTTTCACAACAGTGCTGATTAGGACTTAACAGAAGGAGGAACACGCACACTCGCGTTTATTTGCATTCCCAAGGGTCACTTACGGCCGAACATGCTGCCATCGGCTATCTTAGGCCTCAGCTCCTGCTCGTCTTTGAGTCTAAGCTGTGTTCTGTTTCTGACAGTCTCTTTTCCTCAGGCAGGCCTTGTCTGCTTTGCTAAGCTCCTTGTATTTCTTACGTTATTGCTTTCTTTGATGTGGTTACTGAGAATGTTTATTCTCTCTCTCTCTCTCTCTCTCTCTCTCTCTCTCCTGCTTAATCTCTTATCCTCTACCTCCGTCTTCCTCTGTCTGATATTTAGCTTCTTCCCAATCCCCAATCTTTATTTCAGCTTTTGACACTCACATTTTATTTCTGTATCACAAAGATGTAATTATTTTAGTTTAGTCAGCAAACATAACTGAAAGTTTAGTAAGAGAATCAAATAGTTTAAAACATAGATTTAATATTTTAGAAAATAACATCGGCTTAGTTTAGACCAATATAAAGGATATTATGGACCAAAATAATTAGATACATAAATTGATAAATAAAATTGATAAATAAAACTGCTGCATCAACATTTTCTCACACATTATTTTATATTTTTGTTTCATTTCTTCCATAATGACGTTATACAACAGACTATAAACAGGAAGTCTTTTATCTCCTTCAAGAGGACCTTTCAGTGCAAATAATCTGGTCTTTCTGAGCCACTGTGATTCAAGACCACCCTTGGGGTTCACAAGGTGTTTAATTTATTGTATTTATATTATTATTTATCTTAAATCCAGCTGTTATGCTAAATAATATATGCATTTCACAAGGTATCAGCTGCTTCTGCGTGAGGTCGTGACTCAGAATGCATGAGAACTGCGGCTGTAAAAAATAAAAACTCTCATGTAAAGACCGAGAGAGAGCCCTCGCCTTTGTCTGGATGCGTTGGCATGGAAACCCCGGTGGAGCAGGGAACACTGTGTTCGATCAGCAAATGGGTCACATGGAGAGGAAAATGTGCACGTGCATGTGCACACAACACACATACACAGACGCACATATAAACACACATGCGCAGGCACACACACACGCACACCAAAGGAAAGACCCTCTGTATCGAGTGTTGCAAAGTAAAGTGAACCCCTAACCTATTTCACTGCCGCGGTAAAGAAAGAGCCTCTTTCTACGGCGCAGGGCGCTTACATTGCAACACGCTGCACAGTAACGGTAAGCCGCGAGCCATGTGTTTTGGTTGGCCAGCCACACTGAAGGTCACGGAAGGTTTCCTCTGTTCCGGAGCGGGGCGGGTACGTGGGAGGTTCATCCAAAACCATGTTGACCTGTAATACTGGCAGCCTGGCATGCATGCAGGCCAGGGCTAGAGAGAATGTTTATTTCACTTTCCGCTTTTAAATCACTCTCTTATGACATTCATTATTGATGTCTGAGATGGCCGCTGGTCTGCGAGATGGAAAAGCCATTTGGCAAACGGATGTGGGGGGGGGGGAATGGGAGGTTGGGGAGGGGGGGTGGGGGAGGTTAGGCAGCCGTCATGAGCCTCTCTCTCAGCCTACCTCCGCAGAGGCTCCGCCGCGGCGACTGTCGCCGTGGCGATCAGGAGAGCCCTGCTCTCTGTGAGTCATCGCTGGCAAGCAGGGAAAACTCCCCACTGCAGGTGCACACACACACACACACATATACACACGCGTGCGCACGCGCACACACACAGACAATCATCACACACACACGCACGCGTGCACACGCACACACACACACACACAAATAGGAGAAAGAGGAGTAGAAACACAAGGAGGAAGGAGGAGACCAGAGGAGAAAGGAAGAGAATATCCACTCTGATCACCCTAGAAGGGGAGCTCGTGTTTACGTTGCCACGGTAAACCCTGTGTGACGCGCTGTAGCCATGACGGCGTGCCAACTACCTCATCCGTAGCGTGTCCTGGGCTAGGCTAGCGGGCCGGTCTTTATGGCCCAGGGAGCAGTCACAAGGCTCGGGTGTAGCGAGAGTTATGTGTGCCCTGGCCCCTGGCCACCTCTCTTGACCGTGTGGAAGTGTCTTCTGTTTTCTTCTAGTTAGTTTTAGTCATTTTCTAAAACCTATTCATTGTAGCTAATGCTATACCTGTGTGTGCGCCAAATATGTTTGAGCAGAGTGCTCCAGAATCTAGGGTGTCCATCCATCTCCATCCATCCATCTTCTCCCGCTTATCCGGAGTCGGGTCGCGGGGGCAGCAGCTCCAGCAGGGGACCCCAAACTTCCCTTTCCCGAGCCACATTGGAAAGCTCTGACTGGGGGATCCCGAGACGTTTCCCAGGCCAGTTTGGAGATATAATCTCTCCACCTAGTCTCTCCTGAGGCCTTCTTCCAGCTGGACGTGCCTGGAACACCTCCCAAGGGAGGTGCCCAGGGGCCATCTTACCAGATGCCCGTACCACCTCAACTCGCCAGTAGTTTTAGTAATTTTCTAAAACCTATTCATTTTAGCTAATGTTATGTGTGTGTGTGCGCCAAATATTTCTGAGTAGAGTGCTCCAGAATCTAGGGCGTGCACGCGGCTAAATAGGATGTCATCCAGTCAGGGACAAGTAGGCTATTTCACCACAACCTTACTCACGACCAATGAGTGGAACAACACGATAGTAAAGCGCGGAAGCCTTTCATTGATGTTCTTCATTCATTCAATGGCCGCTTGCAATTATTGCCACCTACTCACTCCACCTCAGTGACCCACCCGTGGGTCACTGAGGTGGAGTGACCCATGGGGCTGTATTCACCTGAATTCACGTGAATACAGCCCCATGACTAGCCCCAGTGTTTAGACCCACGTGTAGCGTAACGTGATGTGAGTGTACTGACACACACACATGCTCGTATACACATGCTCACACACACACACACACAAACACACAAACACTCCCTCCTTCCAACACACACATACACACACGCACTCACGTTACACACTTGCACACACATCGACACACACACACACGCAAACACACACACACACACACTACACGTGCACGCACACCAACACACCCACACACACACACACACACACACATGGCAAACCTGGCACATGCACAGATGGATATATATTGTTTATGCAGGTAGAAGCATATCTGTCTGTGTGTATGCGTGCATGTGTGTGTGCGTGCACGTGTGTGTGTGTGTGTGCATTGCTGGCTTTCCATGGTTTAAGGCTGGCATCCAGTTACATCACTCTTCAGAGAACGGAAGCTCATATTACAGGAAAGGCAAATAGTGGCCCCTGGGTACTATCTGTCTGTCTGTCTGTGTGTGTGTGTGTGCGTGTGCGTGTGTGTGTGGGTGCGTGTGTGTGCGTGTGCGTGCGTGTGCGTGTTTGTGTGTGAGATTGTGTATCTGAATGTAAATCTATTTATTCCTGTGCACTTGTATATATATATATATATATATATATATATATATATATATACATATACAAGTATACATGTACTGTATATACATTAAGTGTGCGTGTGTGTATGCACGTGTGTGTGTGTATGTATATGTGTGTGTACGTGTGTGCGCATGTGTGTGTGCATACGTGTGTGTGTGCATGTGCGTGAGTACGTGCGTGCGATGCATGTGTGAATACATATGTGCGTGTGCATGTGTTTCTGTGTGTGCGTGCGTGTGTGTGTGTGTGTGCATGTGTACAATGCATGTGTGCATACGTTCGTGTGTGTGTGCTTGCCTTATTTAACCAATCAGAATTCTCCACATGCTACTCTCCATAGATGCGGTATGGTTAGGGTTCAGATTTCATCATTCAGCTCTATACACAGTTTCAGGGCTGTTTGCATAGTTGCGTATTGGGTGATGTGTTTGTGCTGTGTGTCTTTCTTAAGGTGGCAGCTTTAGTTTTTAGTTTTTAATTCAGACTCCTATAACTTATTTGTTTCATTTCTGAGTCAATTTGTAATTAAAAGTTTTAAGTTTTACTAAATGGACTCAAAGTGGTAATCTGGTAGTGAATCTATAACTCCAAAATAAAATGTTGTTTAAAGTCAAACTGTCATTACAGACTGCCACCAGAGTTGCGTTCAGAATTGGCGAACATAGTGAACATTTGCGAACACAAACATATTTAATTAAACAGTTTTCCGTTTGCTTTTTGTTCGCCACGAATGCGACACAAAAGCAAACGGTTTGATAAGGTAGTTCTCAGCGAACACACATTGACGCTGGATGAAGGGTGTGTTAGTGTAAATCTAATATTTTTGGAATTTGTACACAAATCGTTCAAAATTCAAGTTAAAAGAAAACATATTCGCCACAAACGTTTGCCGCTGAGAATGCTATTCCTGGCATTTGAGCACTCCTCCTCCCAGGCTAAAGCAAACGAGGACAGAAAAGTGTACTAACCCTATCTGTCCTCGTCGATCACAATCAACGACTTCCTGAACACTTCTCATCTCAATCAGTTTGTTCCTGCCAGCAGAGAAACAGTGGAAGCAGAAAGGGGGCTGTTGTCTCTATTTCTTTCTCCTTCTTGCTCCTCTCCTTCCAAAAGAAAGAATGTAAGTTAAGAACTGATGCTTTAAAGGGGTTAACAAGGTCATTGCTGTTATTATACACACTACCTTACTACATGTCGGAGGTGTCTCACAAAAACACATCCAACTGAGCAGGCAACTCTGAGGACATATAGCGCCATGGTGACATCATGGCGCTGAGAGCGATCCCAGCCCATCACCTGAGGGAGAGAGAGAGGGAGAGAGAGGGAGAGAGAGAGAGAGGGGGAGAGACCAAGAGAGAGAGAGAGAAAGCAGAGGGCCTCAACTGTCCACTGAGCAACTTCCGTCTCGTCTCCTCTGCCGAGTGAGTTGGCGTTAAATTAGTGCGTGTATAATTAATTAACATGCCCAAATGGACTCGCAGATGTTCCTCAAGTTAATTAGACATCAATAACCCCAGCTGAGGCTGTTTACTGCCTCTCTCTCTCTCTCTCTCTCTCTCTCTCTCTCTGTCTCTCTCTCACCCCCTCCCTCCTTTTCTCTCTCTCCCTCTCTCTCTCCCAGGTAGAGAGGGATCTCGCAGTCTGTTTCAAGAAACTTTTCCACCATGTGTTCGCATGCACACCAGCCGTGCCGATAATGCCGCCATTCTTTGCGTCTGCATTCCCCCCAGGAGTAAGTAAGTAAGTAAGTAAGTAAGTAAGTAAGTAAAGTTTATTTATAGATCACCTTTCACAGTCAAAGGTCACAAAAGTGCTGTACAATAAAAAGCAATGCAAGCAAATAAAATCCTACACCGTACAAAATACAAGTTCTATAATAAAAATGCTAATAGAAAACAAAAACTTAACACCATGTTGCTAATTAAAAGCTTGCCGAAAAAGATGTGTCTTGAGGTGTTTTTTAAAAGCGGCCACAGACTCTAAGGCTCTCAAGTCTAATGGGAGAGAGTTCCACAGCCTTGGTGCCACCGCACCAAATGCACAATCTCCTCTCGTCTTAAAATATTTCTTCAAAAATAGTAAAAATAATTATGAATACAGGTCAAATTTGCTCATATTAAGTAAATCTGCCAATGGAACAAGTGAAAATGTTTTGAAATAATAAATTATATATTGATAGATGAGCTCTTGTTAGGTAATAATAGCTAACTTGTGTGATAATCTTGTTTTTAGATTTAAAATCTAGTAGTCTTGTTTCTAATATAAATGGCTTACCTAGTGACTTAATTTAAGTAAACGTGGACTTAATTTAAGAAATCTTATCAAGTGAATTTCACAAGAATTAAGCATTAGTCAGCTCATAACTAATATATTTGCACTTATATTTGATAGGTATTTTTTGCAGTGTAGTGGTCTTATTTTATGCTATGTGATGCTACACAGCGTCAACCAATGAGAGTGAAGGAAACATGACACACGTTGCAGAAACAAATGATCCAGCAAATTAGTAACAAAGCCCGGAACGCTCATAACGCCCAGTGTCTTATTCCTCTTGTCATCCGTGTGAACGCAGGGATAACGCAGTAAATGAAAAAATGGTGGCAGTTGGGGAGGGCGGTTGGGGGTGGGAGTCATATTGCAGCCTTTTTCAGCGGAAGGGGGGCAGCATATTTCGTTCTTAATTATTTGAAGAAATATAGCGCACCTCCATGCTGAGGGCGCTTTATTGGTCCGTAGTAAATTACAATATGTGAGCTGGTCTCACTCATTTTAAAGCTCATTTTAAAGGAGGGCAAAGAAGAGGCCACTTCTTAGCGAGTGCAGATTGAATTCACTTTGCTCTCTCTCTTCTCTCGCCCTCTTTTACTGCCTCTCTCTCTCTCTCTCTCGCTCTCGCTCTCTCTCTCGAGTTTATTTATAATGCAATTCAGCAAGATGACAATAATGTGGCACACATGCAAAACCTGTGTGCCACAGCCTATGCAAAACACAGCACACAGTTGGTGGGATGACGATAAGGCGGCCACGTTTATGACTAGTGCTTTGATATTGGGTATGTAAATATAACAAATCTCCGGTGAATGATTTGTGTTTCAGATATCCTACAGTAGTTAGCTTCGATCTGCTAGCCTGATGTCATAGCCTTGATCTGCTAGCATGATGTCATAGCCTTGATCTGCTAGCCAGATGTGGTAGTTAGCCATGATCTGCTAGCCAGATGTGGTAGTTAGCCTTGATCTGCTAGCATGATGTCATAGTTTGCCTCGATTTTCTAGCCTGATGTCATAGCCTTGATCTGCTAGCCTGATGTGGTAGTTATGGTGCAATCCATTGTACTCTGAACTATGAAAATAACAACCTCTGACAATGAGAAATGCAATGCGGCGCTCTTTCGGAGTCGGAAAGTCGGAAATCCAAGTCGAAAAAGATATAAACACACATGACGTCATAGCAATGTGGCGGCGTGTGAGTACAGTTGGCAATAATAAGCAAATGGATGTCGTAGTTAGCTCCAATCTGCTAGCCTGATGTGGTAGCTACAGCTAGTCCAAGTGTGCTAGCCCGATGTGGCAGTGTGGCACACACACACACACACACTCTCTAATTGTTGTTCTCCCCACCTCCCTCTCTCCCCCCCACACCTCTCTCCCTCTCCCTATCTCCCTCTCTCCCTCTCTCTCTCTCTGTCTGTCTGTCTCAGCCTTTCCATCTATGTCTGGAACTGTGGCACAGGGATGACTCATACCCATTGATAGGCAAGGAGGCTGTTGAGTGCCATTCTGTTCCCCTGCCTTTCCAGCAAAACAAATATCACTCGTTTTTCCCTTGACTGGGACAAGAACAGAACATGTAGTGCCAAGGGAGTGTGTGCGTGCGCGTGCGTGCGTGCGTGTGTGTGTGTGTGCGTTCGTGCGCGTGCGTGCGTGCGTGTGTGTGTGTGTGCGGGGTCTGTACAGGCAGACAGACAGAGGAACGCTGGCATTCGACTCTTTAATAGACAGCCCAAAAATGTAAAGGGAGATGCAGGTGA
>JAODUH010086735.1:0-14789 GCA_027564835.1 Typhlichthys subterraneus
GTGGATGGGGTGTGGTCTTGTGAGGGAGATTAGGGTGGGGACGTGGTGTGCTGAGAGCGAGCGAGCCTCGGGAGGGGGCGTGGTCTGCTGAGGGAGGTGGGCGTGGTCTGCTGAGAGAGACTAGGGAGGGGGCATGGTCTGCTGAGAGAGACTAGGGAGGGGGCGTGGTCTGCTGAGGGAGTAGGGTGTGGTCTGCTGAGAGAGAGAGAGACGATGAAGGGGCGTGGTCTGCTGAGGGAGAAGGGCGTGGTCTTCTGAGGGAGATGGGGGGGCGTGGTCTGTTAAGGGAGGGGGGCGTGGTCTGCTGAGAGAGAGAAGAACGAGGGAAATACAGGTGAAAAACAAACAGTGCTGCTGCTGAGTGGAGAAAGCCATGTATTCACAGCGACACCCACCTTCGTTGCTACCCACCAGGCTGAGATGGCTTAGTAATTGGAACTAGGCTAGCCGGGTCTACCAGAGCTAATTGAGCGTCAAAGTGAAGCCAAGATGTGGCGCACACATCGTCTTGAATATAGCCCAGGGCCGGCTCACTCACTGCAAGTGTGAGGGTGCAAGTGCATGCTGGGTCATCTAAATGTGTGTGTGTGTGTGCGTGCATGTACTCGTGTGTATTTATTTTAGGCCATGCACACGTTTACACTTCACAGGGATTGTGAGAATGGGAGGGGGGAGCAGGGGGGGTGGTCATCACCCATTCCTTGGGCGATCTGTTCTCCTCTCGTGTCCGTTGTCGTCTACAGTGTCCTTGAGCTCGACATTGAACACCTGTGTTCTCGTGACGCACTGCTGCTCCTGTGTGAATACCTGTGCCCAGAAGCCCCTTTACAGGGGTTAGCGGGGCTTTTGGGACGCTTCTTTCCTCGACCACCTTTGCGTTAAGGTCAGGCGGCGCTGTTTAATTCTGAATTAAATGTCGGCTTGTTGTGAAGCGCTTGTGCGACGAATATATCTAGCAGGAATGTGATTAAGGGCTTTGTACTGTAAATAAACCCGAATGTAGCAAGCTTCTTTTGTGTGCGTGTCTCCGACTGCTCAATCTGATTACACAGTTCATTAGCTAACATATGCTTGCATTCACTTACAAAAACACGGGGAGACCCTTGAGTCTCTCAGATTGGGGGAAAAACTATAGAGAGAACTGCAGAGCCGCGGTGAAAGACCGGGCATAATGTTATGAAGACCGGGCATAATGTTATGAAGACCGGGCATAATGCTATGAGCACCGAGGCATGTGTGGCAGCTTCTTCTGTTTATGCAGCAACATGCCATTATCTGTGTGACTGGTCAAGTGGGATATAATGGGTTGAATGGGAAACACCTGCGCCAGAAGATACAGCACTGCTCTGCGTGTGGGTGGGAGTAACTGCAATGCTAGTAAGCTCCATGTGAAACTGCTTGTAAGCGGTGTGTGTCGTTGATTGTGAATTTCCTTGTACATTCTCTTTTAAAGGTACACTTTATGATTTCTGTCCAATATTTCCCTCGTGGTTGAAAGCTGAACCAAAAGCTGGGCGGAAGCTTAATCAAATTCAGTTGAATTCAGCGTGTCACCATCCTAAAAGCTCTAGGCTAGCCAGGTGGTGTAAATGTCATATCCGATTTCTTGGGTCCCTGCCCCGATAGCCCATCAGCAGCAGCACACCTAATCTTCCCGGCGATCTATTGGTTTGGGCTTGCTTGCCCCAGTCTCAATCAAACATGGAAAACCATTTGATGGGAAATGCATAAAAACACGGAGCCCTTATGAGAATGAGATGAGCTTTATCGTTGAGCCTGCATGTTATTGCTTTGGTGCAGAATAAAGAGTATGCATGCCAGGATAGAAATGGAGATATTGGCACAGAGGGGATAACATAAGCTCATGGAAGACAGAAAAGTAAGGAAGACATGAAGGTAGAGAGACAGGGAGAGAGATTTCCAAACAATTTGCAAGAGCATGTATTGATTGTGGACAGACCACCTGTATTGCGGACTGTCCACTCACTACTCGTTAAGGAAGAATTTGAGACTTTATCTGCAATATTTTAGCTTGTCTTGCCAAAGCAGCAGCTGAAATAATATTTCGTCCACAGAGCATTTTTATTAGATTGTTTATTTTTTTTAAAATATATATTTATGTGTGTTGACACTAGCGAGCAACATCTACTGTGTAGCCTCAGCTCCTGCTCTCTGCATTATTCAATTTCATTTCACAATCCCTGAGCGAACAAAGGCAAGTTTTACCGTCTAGCTACATATCGCACTTGTTCGGAGGAGTCAGTGTGTACAGTATAGGGTTCTTCTTGTTGCTATTCAGCATTTTTATTTATGCCCAGCTCCTCTTGAGGCCCATGTGCCTGTGCAGCATATTTAAATACAGAATGTATGCTTTTTTGTCCTTTATTCGTTACCCTAATTTAAAATGGAACTAAGAAATTTTTTAGAAAGGTGTGTTAGACAGATAAGGTCATACACTGCCTGTGGCTGAGCTAATGCTTGAACTATATGTTTAATATTGTAACAGGGTTCGGCCTAAGCGGCTGGAACATCTACAGGTGATTGTAACCACTAAACAGTTTTGACTGGTACAAATACCAGTATATAGGACAAGTGATTTATATTTTGTTAAATTTTTATCAAATACTGTATCATATACCATATGAATAGTACAGTAGTGAAAATGCAGATAAATATTATATATTTATGAAATATATATTTTTTGTGGGTAGTGGGGCATTATTTATATGTTTGGGAAGGTGCCTTCATTTTAACATCCCTAACTGAAAGTGCTTACAGGAACATATTCTTCACTACTTCTATACTGTACTGTATATTCCTATAGATATGCAGGATACATTTTATTTCTGATTTCCAAACTAGAGGGAATCCATGGCTGCCCATTTGTCATTAATTTGGTGTCATTTGATGTCATTTCTCTCTTTCTCTCTGATCTTTATGACAGGTGTACACTATACCAGCCTGACTGCAACCAGACTCAGAAACAGCAATAGCACGTTAATTATACTCATCTATCTACACTGGGTTGCATCTGATATGTAATATCTGCATATAAACAATCTTCGATATTGTGCAGCTCATGAATTTCTAATGCTGCATGTAGCAGACGCACCAGAACATGTGGCCTCTCTGCGGTGTGAGGGATGGAGTAAAGAAGGTTTTAAAACATTTAAATCTTTATTATGTGAGAAATGGGTGAAAAGAGTGGCCTGTGAAACTAAGCTACCCCTCACTGTTCAGTGTGCCAATTAGGACTGGCATCTGCTGCTAGTTTGTTGGAGATATCGGAGTAGTAGAAACAAATGTCATTGCCTGCATGGCTATATCGGTACTGTTGGGTACTAAAGTCTTGAGCCCACAATTAAATAAATCCTTGCTACTGGCAAGCTGAGGAAAGAACGTTAATTAGAACCCTAGAATGATGTGGCTGATGAACAGTACACCTTATAAGAGAATGGTGCAGTAGAATACGCATTTCACTTCTATCAGACATATCATTATAATATAGTAGGGCTGTTCTGAATACCATTTTACAGGTTTTGAATACTTGAATATATATATATTATATATAATATTTCAAAGAGTATTTTAATACTTGTTCTCAAAAACACCATTAAAAACACTCAAATATTATTAATGTTTCATAAACTGTCAAAGCGGGCAGCGGGCAGCAGCACATTGTGTATGAAAGGTGCTATACAAATAAAGTTTATTATTATTATTTGTGGGTTTTCAATAGCACATAACAGTACAATAGCAAGTACAATCAACTGTGAGTCAACTACTCACCTATGAAGTGAGTAGTATTCCACCAGACCACCAATAATTATCCTGTTACATTCACTTGTTACATTCAAGGGTCCAGACAATCCAGTAAAATATTTAGTCCAAAAAAGACATTGTATTAATAAATACAGTACTGCAAGGCCTGCTCTTGCATTCATTTTATAGCCGGCAGACATAATCTTCCATTCATAGCTTCAGTGAGCACACATAGCCACGCTCTCAAAATGGCCGATTTGACCGACACGTCAGTTGGCCCAATCAGAGCTGTCCAAAAACATATATTAGCCAATAAGATTGTGTGTTGCATGAATAGTACCGCTCTCTTCTTACAGACAGAGCCCATTGCAATCGATTGTGTTGACAATGTAAGGCAGGCAATGACGAGGGCCAAATCTCATTGTTTACCCTAAGCCTTCACATACTTCTGTGTGTATTGACCTCACCGAAGTGATCGAGTGTCCAACGCAAAGGCTCAAAAGGTCATTAACAGTAATAAAATGTCCAGAGGTCCAGCATAGTTTCACAAATTTCTGTGGGAAACACTATATACAGTATATACAATTGCATAATCAACATTACCAATATATATTGGTATATATATATAGTTGATCGTGATTCATGTATTCAGGTGTCATTGTTGTTTATTGAAGGCTTTCAGCTTGGAATCCAATTTTCTATTTTTTTTATACAAAAAGCTGCACACCTATACGTACAAAGTCAGTTACTTATAACTGAATTAGGCATGGAATCTCCTTGGTTTGAGCCTGAGCTTTGGAATGAAAGTCCTTACATCTCAAAGAGGGACATTTTGTGTTTTTAGCACTTCAAAGGGGAATGAGAAAAAGGAATTTCCAGGATCTCCCTTTCTAACTCACACACGCATGTTGGTTATAGCTTATGGCTTGTCCCAACACACAGAGGTTCACTAATTTGACCCGACACACAAACAAAGTGATGGACCCCCATGGGCGAGTGTGCCTCTCAAATATAACCCTCGAGATTTTATTGTCTAGTAATGCTGTATATTTCTCCACAGGGTAAGGTAATATTGATTTAATCCGTAAAGCTAACAATACTGGAGATTCTGTGCTGAATAGGTTACCTTATTTGCAGTGGCACATTGAGAGAACGGCACATTCAAAAGGTCACCTATAATGGGTAAGTGCTGATGTTTATGACAGTTACCCTTTCATGTGCTAGCTCTGTGTCTTGACTTGAAAGAATATTGAAAGACATTTTTATTTTTTGATCTAGATCGTTGGGTGTCTGAGCTATTGTCAACAATCACACATTCTTTCAAGACTAATTGTCATAGTAAATAGTAATACTATGACATGAGACGAGATCAAATATTCATCTGAATAATCTTTTCTCTGAGCTTGTTTCCTCTCTCCCCACACAGTAGGTCAAAATGCACACTCGGCTACAGAAAATAGCTTTTACTGACTTGCTCAAGGACACTGCAGTAGAATGAATAATTGGCAACAGAGCTCCTGTGGTTAAACAACAAGCTGCCTTCTTCTCTACACAACCTATTGGCTCTGCTTTGACTGCAATGTAATGCCACATATTCCCAGAAATTTTTTAAAATCTGTTTTCTATTTCAAGCTGAACATGTTTAATAATGTATCACCAATCAAGGGGTGCGTGTGTTTAATAATCTCGGATCACTTGGTTTTATGAAGTCAAAGGGAGAGTAAGGTGCCTGCCTTTGATCTTCTGGAAGTTTTTAACCAACCAGCCCATCGGCAACTCACTCCTATGATGGCGGAAATCCCAAGAGGGAGTGATTTTAAGATGCTGTCGAGAATTTCAAAGCATTACATCATTGCCTTGTCTTCTACTGGGGGTGTATTTGCATCAAGCGCTCTTTCCAAACTGTGCTATTAGTGCAATTTCGAAGGGGATGCTGATTTCACTTTGTTGTTGTTGTGTAGGAAGGGCAGACACGTTGGACACACCTGTACACCTGCACACGCACACACACACACGCATATAATTCCCATAGACGCACACGCAAAAGATGTCTGCCTGCCTTCAGCGTGGGCAGGCCAGCATTCATACTGTGTTGAGAATTTAATTTCCATCCCTTCACGGTTAGGCAGTCAGTTGTTACTCTATCAGACATTACCGTAAATTCACTAACACAGCGGGAGACCGGGGTGGGGGGGGGAGAGAGGGGGAGAGAGAGAGAGGCTCCAGTATTCTCTCTCGCTGCAGGTACCGCCCACAGCCCACAGCCCAGCAGTCGTCACCCTTTCCTGGCTGACTAGGGAAGGGTTATGGGGCGGGCTTGGTTACCCATGCCCCATGCTAGAAGACACACAGGGCTCGGCGTCACACATAGGAGAGCAAACATGCTTAGCGTGTGGATTTTACAAGGACGCCGAAGCGCATAGAGAGAGGCGCAACAAGGGGTCACGGACAGGGACTACTGCGCTGCTGTGATAGCCCAGGGCCAATGAGGTCTAATTTCAGTGAAACCATGGCAACCATTAGCCAGGTTGCCATGACAACATATACGTTGCCAGCTCCACTGGCCCACTGAGTCGGGTGATATAATGATATTTAAACCAGGCGTTGCTGGATGTACAGTAGCAAAAATAATGGCACTCTTGTGGAGCAGTTAACAGACTGAATCTACTGGCATTCCTTCAGTTGTACAGTAGGTGCGGCAAAATAAGGAGATCATTATTGAGCAGAGCATCATATCAGTTGCTTTTAAATGTGTATGTTGGTTACTAGCCTAATCAAATCCCCAGTAAGCCTGGGTCTCATTAAGGACTCAGCCCTCTGAGGATGAATCAGGATATAATTTATAGCTAGCCTTGTTAGAGGGAAACTTTGAAATTTGCATTTGAACAGTGACAGTCTCTCAGACCGGTAGGGTGCCTTAAGAATAGCGAAAATAACAACTCGGCTGTCCCGTGATTGCCTGATTTTAGAAGGCGTCGCTCGGGCGCAGTCAAATACACCTCGTTACTGACACTGATTTGTCGACTCCGAGGTGCATTCACTTTGAAGTATTTAGACATGCAAACCTGGTGCAAATCTGGATGCAGCTGCTGATTAGATGGCGTGAAAGTCCTACTACTCAAAAGCCAACAAGTTGCTGTATGGTAAACAGTTGTGCAGGGACCTTTGTTATGCAAAACATCAATGTGCCAAGTACAGAGGGGATTTAAATGAAAGAGAATTGGTGGGTGTATTGCACTGCTTTTTAATAATCAATAATGTTAAGTTTGCTACAGCAATAATTCACAGGGGCCCAATTTAGCTTGACAGGTCAATCACAATGTCATGGTGAGGTATTCATGAATACGTAAATTACAATAATTACAAGTATTAATATTGATCTTGTGTTGGCTAGAGTAAATTTGAGCATTCCGTATTGATAATTATCGTCATTGGTTTATGACCATGTAATTTAGATGTTGAAGTGATAAACTGATGTGATGTATCTGTGCTTCGCGTGTGGTAAACTGTAAAAACATAATTTGAATGCATGTTTGCACATTAAACAGAGAAAGAAAGCAAATTAACCATTTGATATAGTGAAAATCAGCGTGGCATACAAAGGGTAAAAGATAACTAAAGCAATGATTTGCTTCTAAAATTAGAGCCACTATTCAAGTGGGAAGATTCTGTTTTTTAATTGCTCTTCATACTTTTTTTCCTTCCACTTCTGTGGGTGAGTGCGTCTTGCCTGCTCAAACACATTTCTGACCTCTAATCGATGAAGGAATGTGATGAAAGGACCTTGAATTTCTTTCCCAACCGAACCTTCTCTTTGTCATCTCCATCCAGTTTTCAAAATTTTCACAATTTTCGGCTTAGTTGTACTGGCCAAAATAATATTTGCGGAACTGTACTTGCTTCTGAAACCAGCATTACAAAATGATTTTAGTACTATTTTGCTATCTGATGACCACACAACACAAGTTTTGTGTAAATGTACAGAATGTTACAGTTGCTGGGCTGTACCAAATAGCTTACTATTTTGTTCAAAATAAATACATTTCTTTTTTTGAAATGAATTTGACCGTCACAAGACGACTTCCAAGACAACATTTACGTATGTTCTATGCTGTATCTGTATATTAGGAACATTGAGATCAGTGTCGGCACAGCTTTTGGCTGATGGCTATACTTGGGAAAGCCTACTAGCCACAGTGGCAGGTGAGCAAACAAGTTAACGTCAAGCCCTGAATATAATCGTTGTTCCAGAGGGGCATTTATGGCCCCGGCGGGTGACTGGAGCTGGTCAAGGGCACGATCGGGCCAGGAGGTCGTGCGCAGCAGTGCCCAACATCCATAAGCCAATCGTCTCAGAGGAGAAAGGGCCAGCAGCCGTGGAGGGCGGGTGAGGGCATTCAGTCCACCAGAGCGCCGACTGCCCTCTTTTTTTGAAAAGTCCCATGTCTGCTCTGGTCCCCCCCCTCCCCCCCCGCGGATCAATGGAATTCATAATGATGTGCCAGTTCTGTTCCGTCCGTGTTCCTTTTGTTTTCTCTCTCTCACTCATATAAAACGGATGAGTTAGGATTTGAGGGGTGGGGGGGTGGGGGGGGTTGGAAGGGGTTTTATTCAGATCAGACAGACCGTTCTCGCTGTGCCTGGCTTCATATCAGACGCCCTCGCGCGTGCACGCGCGCATACAGTACATACCCGCACGCACGAGTCAGTCATGACATAAATAGCTACCAAGCAGCCGCCCCAGTGTCTTTGACTCGTGAAAAGAGGCAGTTAAGTGTATTGTTTTGTCTGCGATTCACACAGTTATTACACAGAGATTAGCACAGTGAAGAGTCCTCCATGACACCCAGGGGCTCTGGTACTAGAAGGAGCGAGCTTTGTCCTCTCTCTCTCTCTCTCTCTGTATATCTCTAAGGCTCACACACAGTGCTTTTCATGAGCACCTTCACAAAGAACTTGCGGCATGTTATGGATATTATGTGCGTGTGCGCGCACGCTGGTTGCAGAGGAATGTGTTGAGCGCTAGATAAGACGGAGAGCAGGACAGCGTCATTACACCAGCAAATGCCAGTGTAGTAGTCTACAGTATACACCACACACACACACACACATACACATTCAACCATGTACATACTGTTTATGTGACTGGAGCTATGAAACATACATTTTTAAAAGATGGCCTGGCCATGATAAAAAGTGTTATTATTACAAAAAACACCCTATTAATATAAATAAATGTTAAAGGTGTAGTCATTCAAATATTGATATTTTAACCTTTTTGATCAATGTTTTATCTCTGAAAGTCCTAACCTTCGTTTTGACATCACCCCCTGTCAAACTAAGTACCCTTGGCCAATGGCCATGCTCACAAACCGTACCTTGCTAGCTAGCTAGCTGTGCTGGTGCTCTGGCTGGGTGTATTGGATGACATATTGGGACACAATCTCTTGAACTGGGTGAGGGAGAGCGGTGACAGTAGAGATGACGTCTTGTTGTGGAGCTTAGACGGGGTCTCGTGGGACCCACTCCTCTTCCATATCCTGTGGCAGACGTGCGTTATCGCCGAGCAACTGGCAGGAATGCTCTCATCTACAGTACATGCAGCAGTGCAGGGGTGGAAATAGCAAGTCTTGGAGCTGCTCGAATACGTGTGTGTGTTTGTGTACACCATTAGCTGTGACCTTGGCTTAGTGTCCTACCTTAATCATTTCTTAATGTGAAGCCACCATAAGGCAAGAAAAGTACACTGCCTTTAAGATGCACAACACTACAGCACTAATAGCAGTTACAGAATGTAAATGTGGCTTCTTTTTCAGTTCAAAACACATTTGGATGATGATGACAGTGTAGCTCTCTCTCTCTCTATGTCTCTCTCTCTCTCTCTCTCTCTCTCTTTCTCTCTCCCCATCAGGCAAACACGGTCAATCTCACTATCACCTCTGCTAGACTGTATATGTATTAACATGGCTGTGCGGGCAATGAATAGCTGCTGACGTGTGTTAATATCTCCATGCTCTTGGCTTCTCTCTGTCTGTGCTGGCTGCAGAGCTCATTTGGGAATACCTTTCCGTGAGGTTACAGCCACTGTACACTGGCCTTATATTATGTATGCTTTGCAAACAGATAAACTGTAACAGAAGCCAAAGCTGAGCCGAGTAAAACGTGTATCATTGTGAGCTGTATTTCATACAGCAGACGGCAGCTTCGGCGCGACAAGGCCTACAGCGCACATTTCCATATACCAGGGCTATTCAACTCCGGTGTGGTGAGGTGTGTTGGAGCAGTCTAAAACATGCAGAGTGCGGCCCACCAGGACCGGAGTTGAATAGCCCTGCTGTATACTGTAAATATGAGCTTTTCTCCATAAATGCAATACATAACTTTTTTGGAAGCCTCTTGACATGTATTGCTTTATATAACCAAGAATCCTTGAGGAAATACTGATGATTTTACTGTGTTTGTCCATTTGCAACTCAGGAGAATTCTGGGCTCTAGCCAGCCTTTTGCAGTCACTTACTCTCATCTTGTGATCTTTTTCCTAATTCCTCTCTGTCTCTCTCTCTCCCCTATCTCTCTCTCTCTCTCCTCTCTTTGTCTCTGTCTAGCCCTTTCCCAGAATACTAACCTGTCATTCCCAATCCACCTCACTCGCAAGCAATTGCCCTACTTTTCTAGATAGCAAGTGCGCTTGTGATTGAGTGAGCGGAAGAGAGAAATAATCAGGAAAGGAGGAATAGTGTTAGGGAGGCTAGCATTGGCTGCTATAGACCACTGCTTGTGTATCTTAATGTGCCTGCACCTGCCGTGTAATACATCGAAAAGTCAATCAGATAGACGGGTTATCCAGACATTTTTCTTTGTACCACATATCTTGTCACTCTCTGTGGTCCCATCACAGAGGAATGTTCCCTGCCGTTAGATCACAGACCTACCAGGGGCCTGGCGTCTTGGAGATAACACCCAGCTAAATGCTAGCCATGCGTTGCCCTGCCCCATTTGAATGTCAGTCATATTTCCAAACGTATACTTTATGCCATACACATACGAATGTGGCAGCGGTCGATTGTATCTACAGAATGCGGATGGTCCTTGCGGTTTTTGCACTTTTTTTTACCCGTTTGTTTTGAAGGCGGGGTGCTGCTGTGGTGTTGGACTGCTCTCATTTAAATTCAGTGCCGTTGTCCGCCATGTGGTGGTCTATGGTGTCAGCGGGGGCAGTGGACCGGATAATAATCGCAGAAACACAGGAGTGGCAAAGAGTGGTGGTCCACATTCAGATCAGTCTTTGTATGCCGGGAACGCACAGCAAACACATGACGGTTTGCTTATTCTTAAATCACAGTGGCTGGCTGTGGTTTATCGTCTCTCCCCCCCCTCCCTCCGGGAGGATCTTTAGCAGCTTTATCCACAAACACAGCCTCCAATTGGGCAGAAAAAAACAACCTTTCGCGTAGTTCAATTGTCCAATTGACAAATGCACAAAGAATAAGAGGGAAGAAATCCCTCTGTTTGCGTTTGTGTTGGTGTTTTTTTCCACTTTAATAAGGGGCACACGAGTCCCGTCCTTTGTAGCCGGCACCAGCGCACTTCACACCAAGTGAAATCTGAGAAATGCACTTCAATTAATAAAGCGAAGCACTGCAGCGGTGTGAGTTTAACTGTCATATTCCAGTGTGTTTGGTAAGCCCACACAAAGGACACAAGTAGAAAAATAGGCTTTGCAGAACACAGACTTAAGCACCATGGACAGCTCTAACAAGGCTGCATGGGCATCGTGAGACTTGTTTTTATCTTTGGCCACAAAGTGTAACTCCAGTAATTCCTTGAAGAGCATAGCAGGCTGTTACCACTTTTCTTTTTTTTTTCTTCCCACAAACACATACACAATATATAATGTGTATAATGTTGAGACTGCTACACTGCAGCCTAGTCTGCCTCTTTTCATACATTAATGAGGCTTTAGAACGTACGTAGCCGCCGCTCGTAACAAGCCCTGCGTGGCGAGGCTTTGGTGCCAAGGGGTGTTAAATGTGGCTAAATGTAGCATTGTCACGCTGCTCACGCATGATGCCACTGCAACAGGGACAGCCAATTGGGTCCAACCAAGCTTGGGACGTACTTTAAAGAGGAGGACAAACTCCTTGTCTGTCAATTTGAACATGGTTTCTCTTGAAGAAAGAAGAAAGATGCAATGAGAATTGTGTTTATATGGGCAAAGGCGGGCAAATGGATTCTAATGGAGGCTGTTAATCACAATAACTGCTTAATAGTATAGTCAGCTATTGCAAGCTAATTGTCAGCGAATCCAGGTTTTGCTGCTACAAATTAAAGTTATGCATTTTTAACCCGTATTTCTGAATGGAAACGTTCTGTTTAAGTAAAGGGGTTTTTTATCCAAACAATACCCCAATAACAAATGGTTATTAACAAACATGGATTTTCCTGGATCAGCAGAGTTGCATCTCTAGAATACTATGACTCTCCTTCCTCCGAGCAGCTGCTTAGCACTTCTAGCAAAACAATAGAAGAAAATAAAATAAAAAAAGACGTGTTTGGTAGACTACATAAGCTGCTATCCCGATTATTCTTTTCCCAAGACACACATTATTATCATAGTTATAAATGGATTTGTTGCATTCACACGGCCCGGTGCCCATGCATTTGCAGGCTCTAGGGAAGGCACAGACAAGGGACTATGAGATGAATTGTTCTTTTACTCACGCAATATGTCACTAGCAGTATGTAGCGGAAATGTTTTCTTTCTTCACAGTTCAACAACAGCTTAAAGCCTATAGTAGCTCTCCTGCTATAGCAAGGTGTTCAGTGAAAGAGGGGGATATATGTAAAAAATGTATATAGTATGGTATGTGTGTTCTACCGTGCTGTTTAGTTTCATAAGTGGGATGTGCTCAATGTATCTGTGTCTGTAAACCAGATTCAAACTGGTTAAAGGACAAAAGACTAATTTGTCGGTGGCCCTCACATTTAATCAACTGTGTCAGTACTCTCAAAGTGTGTGTGTGTTGTGTTTCACCTTGGTGAGACTGATGAAGCAAGGTTTATAGTGTGTTGGACTGCTGGACATGATTATATCTCTCCTCATGTCTGTTGGTGCTTGGCACAACATGCCAGTCCTAACTAAGCAGGCCAACAGACTCATGCTGTTTGCAGGTTTCGACTGGAGAGCTGGGTGTGTTATGAAGACACTTGGCATGGCTTGTATCTCTCTCAGTCCTTCCCTTGCTCTCCTGTCTTCTCTCGCTTTGACCCTTTTGCTCCTCCCTTCCGTTGTTGCCATGATGTTTTAAATTACATTTATCGTGCACCTTTGCAAAGCATTTGATGTTTTGCATCTCCAATGACAAGATTATATGCATAGTTTAAGATCCTACAGTTTTCACATGCTCACACACAACAACAACAACAACAACAACATACTATTATTATTACAAACTATCATTATTACACATTCTTCTGAGGTGACTTTGTTTTGTAAAGGTGACAGTGTAATTTCAGGTGTGTTAATGAGCTATCTATTAGCCTGCCAGTCAACGTGAAGACATGCTTATGGCCTGTCATTATCTCTGCTGTGCACGTTGACACATTTTGAATAGGCTAAAAAGAAACCAATCTCATAATAAAATTATTTTTCTTCAACTTAAAATCCCAGGTGAGCCGGAGCCTCAGTAAGATTTATCAAATCATATTTTTCTTTCATTATCTGCTGAAATATGTTCCCTTTTAGCTTTTGGGAGCAAATAAACATTTCCCTCCAAATTCGTAAGTGTTCTCTGTCGGTTCTCCCCCTGGCTGTGGGGCACAAGGTTTTGAGGCAGATCGTTTCAGCTATACGTTTTCAAACTCGGCACCCAATAATCTAGGTCAACAATCTTTGTTATTCCTTGTCTGGCAGCCTGAGATGTGTGCACGTGTATGGGTGTGCATGTCTACTTTGCCTGCATGCCACGTGTCACTTAATTCCAGCGCTCGAGGCAAATACACAATAGTGAACCTTTGTGAATCTTTTAGAAAAATTTAATAATAATTGTTTTAAAAATCTCATGTTAATTCCCCCATACAGTATAATGTTAAAATAAGTGTTGCAGTATTGTGCATAAAGTGATATCATAGCAGCAGCAGGGGATATTGATTGAAGTAATCAATAGTGTTGTCTCTACTGACTGCTTCTGTCAGCGCTGAAAAAAAAACGGGGGAAATAAAAAACTGCAGGCATACATTTTGTTTATTTAATAACTTCTAAATTAAATATCTGATAAAAATTGTATACTATTTTACCAATCACCTACTGTTTGTTAAATGATGGTTGTAATTATTCAATAAATTACTGTGTTAAAAGTTTAGTTATATGGTTTGTCTTTACCTCTTGTTTTTTGCAGTGTCTCGGTAGATATACAATAATATGAACGCTATTTGAGTTGCATTTACATTCCACCTTTAGGTGAGCATGTTTTAGCCATATCACAGTCCTGATATTGCCAGCTCCAAATCATTAGCAGGTGATTGGAGCAATTTCAACCAATTACAACAACAAATGTTTGATTGTGATTTTTAAACAAATGTGTTTACAGAAGATTGGACAACACAGGGAAAGGATTCATCAGAAAACTAAACTAAACTATGCTCTGCCCGACAATTTCTTTCAGCTCATTTCTTGTCTGAGTTTATAGTCTGCAAACCTTGTTTGAATAAAGGTTTGCCCACTCTGACGGGCGAACCAATCAGCAATTGGTGGTGGCTAACCAGAATGATGTTGAAGTCAAGCCGTTTCAAAAACATAGTAGTAGTAGTTCTAACCAGTGGGTGCTGGACAGGAAAATGACAACTGTGTCGGTCTGAAACAAGCAAAGACGCTTGCTTTCCCGCTTTGCATTATCTTTGTCCTATCTTACAACAATTGTGCATGTTGTAAGATAGGACCCCAATAGTTTCAAAATTAACCCGATGTCTACGCCAATTGGATGCAACAACTTAAAACTATCCTCAATGGAGCGTGTCGAGCACAATTT
>JAODUH010086756.1:0-14784 GCA_027564835.1 Typhlichthys subterraneus
CCGAGGCTAGGAAAGACATTTGAAGAACACATAATGGAACGGCCTAGCTAGTGTGCAAGATGACGTCATTCAAAAAACGTCCCACCTTCAAAATCATTATGCTTAATTAAACCGCGCGTTTCGTTTTTTAATAACAGTTGAAAAAACAATGGATTTTGCCGTTTTGTTGTTAGTTTCGTTTTGCGCCATTTTTAAATATCTCCTCTTCTGACTTTCGCACAGGATTGTGGGTATTTTTTGACCGCGAAGGATGCACAGATGCATCCTTCAAAATCCTCTGATCAAAGGACTGAGTCCTTGGTAGAATTCTAAAGCATCCTAGACATTGGCACGGTAGTTTGTCGAGATTTGATGATGTGGCATCCTTGAAATCCAGCCGTCAAGGGTCCTTCCTTGACATTGAGAAACACCCCATGTTTCTTGTTAGGAAACAAGATGGCGGGCATTAGACATCATTTGTCTTGGCTTGACTGCAATTGTCACGCCTAGACACCAGATAATAACTATGACTACAGTAGTATGATATCTGGGAATGGAACTTTCCATAAAGGCACCCTAATGTTATTATTTAATTGTTACTTGGTGTTCATTTATAAGGGAAAGTTTGAGACTGCCGCTCTTAATGAGCCCCTCATGAGCTGGGGGCTTATTATGGGCTGGGGGAATTCCTCACCGACGGCGTCAGCTCCCAGCTTGTGCAGCATGCAGCACTCAGCGATGGTCTCAAATGTGGGGCCGCCCAGCACACAATACACGCCCTCACGCAGGAAATCCCCGTAGCCCAGCTCCCGGCCCACGTCCAGCGTCAGCTGCTGGAGCTCCCGGTCGTAGGCATCAGACATGCAGGGGAACCTCAGGCCAAACCTGAGAGAGGATAGGAAATATGTGGGTGGGGGGGTGGGTGGGATAGAGAGAGAGGTTTAACAGCAATTTAATTAAAATGTACAAAAACCCACCTTCTTAGAAATCAATATGCTTCCATAATTTGTTTAAAAACCCACCAAATAGCGGCAAAATATTTAGAAAAGCTCCCCAAACGAGACCAACTAGTCTTCCTACTATGAAAGGTCAATGAGTGCTGTAGCCTAGCAACATGTTACAGTACGTGACAGCCCTGTCACAACGCAAGAGACGGTGGGTGACGTGTCCATCACTCACCACATGTCATTAAGGAACTTGCTTTATTACATGTATTTGCATGTATGCTTTTGTAGTTGTTGCTTCAACAAATATAGGAAATGAAGTTCGCCTCATACAGAGGAGAAGAATAACCGGTTTGACAGGCCCATAGTAACAAGCGCTTGTTTAGACTGTTTGGTGTGAGGTGGATGGCTGGAATCTGCCACGTATGCAAGAACATGACTGGAAGTCGTTACATTTGTTCTGTCGCTGTTGTCATTAAGCCTAACAATACTTTATGGATGTTGAGGAAAGAAATAGTTTAAAACAACATTAAGAATAATTTGCGTGAAAGCCGTCAGCATGAGGAGATCTCCTAAATTGCAGAATATTACAACAAAACGCCCTTTCCCCCCTCATTCAGAAGCATTTTGAAATAATATCAGTTTCCCTGCGTGACGAAATAAAGGAGTTGCCAATGACCGTAGAGGGTTACAAAAATACAAATTAAACACATGACACAACACTGTAATGGGCACATTAGTGTGACTAGTGTGTGGGAAGCAACACACACTAGTCACCATCATGTTAGTTATGGCAGTTCTAGTGTCTAGGCACGCGTGCACACGCACACACACACACACACACGCACAAATATGCACCCACCGTTCGTCATTGGGCCCCGTCAGGGGGTTGTTGCCAGCGAAGCCGGGCATGTTGATGTGGTCCTTGATGACCATGACGTCTCCCACCTTGAAGTCCTGGTGGAGACCCCCTGCTGCGTTGGTTAGGAGCACCGTCTCCACGCCCATCAGCTTGAAGATACGCATAGGGAGCGTCACCTGGGGTCACAGGCACAAGCACGCGCACACACACACACCTTTAATAACGCCTTCTTGTTTACGGTGGTTAGCATTCAGCTCAATAGTGATTTTATAAGGTTTAGAGTGACCCAGGTCACAGACCGGCTCCAACCGGTTATGCTCATGGTATCTTAAGGTGCTATTCTGAAATGTTCTGATCATGTGTCCACGCGTCACGCTTCAAGGATGTCTATGAGAACATAATGTCTATGGCGTAATGTGAACGTGATAAGCAAGTATTTTAGAGTTCTTCTTGGTCAGACAAAATCACCACAACAATGATGCATTACCTTTTACAGTGGTTGGCAACCAGCTCAAAGGCACTGCCACCACGGCAACCAGCTCAATGCCACTACCACCACACATCTATAAGAAAGCCTGTGTCGTCCAATCCAGCGAGTTGAATGCTAATAAATACAATGCATCGACTTACAATGGCTGCTGCCAAAGCTTGCTTAAATCACAAAGAACAGACCTGGCCACTGATTCATCTTGCCATAGTAAAAAGCCTATGTCAAAATCTACCGGTTTTACAGATTTACACTGTAATCACAATGCAACATATACAATAACAATATATGCAACATGTCCTCCTTTTAGGTCCATGGAGTGTATGATGCCGACACTGCTATTTAGTTTATTCCTACTGCAATTACCACGCTTAAGGAAGATAGAACTCTGGGTTAACAAACTATAATATAATACACTATATTATATAATAATAATAATAATAATAATAATAATAATAACATTTTTACTCTTTGCATATTTGCACAATGAAAAGTTTCCTTCCTGAATAATCTTTGTGTAATTTATGTTGATGTCATTTGTGTTTATGTGAAACTGACAAATAAACTTTAACACTTTTGTTTTTGCCCTCATTTCCTTCCCATTCTTATTTAGTCTGCTTTGTTTTGACTGTCAAAGCAGACAATACTTTTTTATGTTTTATTTGACAAGGTACTAGTACTATAGTAATTATTCTTATTAAATAATTATTGATATGCAGTCATCACCCAGCCCTACACAGTACATACTGTAATAGCAATTTAATGGGATGTTTCTACATCATTCAGACACATTGATAAACACCTACTGGCAATCGATAAACACTACGATAAACACTGCTGACAATCAATAAACACTACGATAAACACTGCTGACAATCGATAAGCACTAAACACTGCTGACAATCGATAAACACTGCTGACAATCAAACCCCGATGAGTCTTTCCAGTGCCATTCTCTGCCAGTAAAGTCAAGCTGTTACACAACAGTGTTGACACAAAGCTGCCATTGTGCGCCAACGTCCCATCACACCGTACCACGGCAACACGTGTACTCAGATGAGAAGCTGGTGCAGTTTGCTTTGGGTACTTATTTAACAGCACTTCCTCTCTGGGGGCTGCTATCCAAATCCGAGACATGTCCCAGGCACGTTATGTAACACAGCCTGGGTTATGTAACAGCTTAGTCCCAGCCTCTTCGCTCATTAGCACTATGTCACATGAGAAACTTATTTTCATTGGCTACTTTCTTTGGCAGCACTGCCCCTCACAAGACTTATTTATCTAGTCCCTGACATACGCTAGCCTAGTACAGTGCTTTATTTACTAATTCCAGTCTTCAGTTCTGTTTATTTTCAGCAGTAACAGTAGCCTTTTATATAACAGATGTACAAGACCTGCACACTCCCAGACTCGTGTCGTTAAGTTTCCCCAACAAATTCCTCAGCAACCAATTTAAAGTCCGACTTGGTCATTGAGTTATGTAGTTGGTCGTCATGCAGGTCAACCAAAATACCTCTCCTGTCAAGTAGTCAGGTTAGCCAGCGCTGTGCCCCAGACTTTACACAAGTACTCTGCGAGACTATATAAGGCAGGACCGGGCAGGGTTTGTGTGCTTACCTTCTGGACTGGGTAGCCTTCGTACAGATGGAAGCGCCCCTGCATGCAAACACAGGATCTACCCTTGAGCGTCCCGAACACCAGACGACCAGCGTGGCCATGTACTGGAAGAAACCAGTCACAGAACAATGGCGTGCAAGGTCAACAGAAGGAATTAAAGATGGACCAAAGCAGAAAGACAATGTCTGACGTGTTGGGTTTTGAATAATGATTAATTCTTGAACCTATGGTAATGAGGTTTCTTGTTGTAGAGTTTAATTTAAAGGTATATAAACATAAACATAGCCTAAATGCTATGTCCAAGAGTCCAACTTGACACTGCAAGCTTGAGTTTGTTTTGTGTAGACACATTAGAAATGTGTTTTCTGAAAAACAACACAGAGGGTGGCAAATTAAAATACTAAAGAATAATAAAGACTTCTGAGATTAAACCAAACTTCAGCATGTGGACATTACTGATGTTATATTTGACATCCCTATTGTCAAGCTGATAGGGTCCGGTCAGACCTGGCTCAATTATTCCCTAGGATTTTCTAGGTGGATGCATTTTTTCTAGAATTTGGGGTTCGTTGCTCTTACAGGTGCAGTAAGAAATAAGTAAGATATACATTTTTGTCACCAAATATCTCCTCGCGGTCCACTAGCATCATGTGTGTGCACTGAAAGAATAATTTGGTGTTTCTACACAGCCCTGGCTCTGTAAATGGGCTGCACCACACATCACTATCCCAGCCTTGGCAATAAGTGTCCAAATAGGGGGGGAAGCAAAGCTTCCTATAGCATCGAAAGGTGAGGTCGGGTGTGTTTGGTGTTTGTTCAAATACCAACGATCTTTCTCCAAAAGAGTCTACCTTTTCAGAGTTCCTGGAAAGAAACATATAGCTGATGTCTCTCTCTGTTTTGTGCAACTCACCAGTGCTCTGAGGGAAGTTGGGGATATCCTTGTAATTAAAGGCCACCTGGTCTTTTAGCATATCGGCAAGGCCACCCAGGCCCGAGCCGCACACGATGCCAACCTCTGGACGGAGGTCAGTCTGAGCAAGCAGCCAATCAGCAGTGGCCTTGCAGTCTTCATAGGTGTAGCTGAAAGATGCAGGGGGGTTATTTGAGGTGATGTTTGTACATTTTGTTCAAACTCAGTATGAATCACCATAATGATGTTTCTTTTTCCAGAGCTAGCATACTGTAATGACGTTTATGTTTCCAGCGCTATCGCGCTGTGATACATTGTTTTGTATTGTAGGCTATGTTGTATTTTTGGATGTGTGTGAAATGCTGTGTTCTCGAATGGACCCTTAGAGTCTGACAATAAAGTTGACATGAAATGAACTGTAACCCAGCGCTCAGGAAGGGACTACGCACATTTGGTCACGTTAACCCGAAATGACGCACACATGGAATACCCACGAGACGTAGACGTGTCTTGCGTGTCGTTTCAATGGCATAAGACTATTCTCATGATACTTTAATAGTTTAGGCCTACTAATACAATGATTCAGCTAGTTTATCGTAAATTTTCATCTGTTACAGATGAAGAAACCAGAAATGAGAAAAATTGCGCGTGTGACGCTTCAGTTGGTACCGTATTGGTCTCAGTGCTGCTAAACACACACAGGCCCAGCTTCGCTCAAAATAAACAAAATGCGAAGTCCCACGCCTATAAGTAATATTTCAATATGTGGACAGACAAATGAGACCAAGTGCTAGAATAGTGTAAGACTGGAAGGGAAATGCAATGGAAAACAGAGATCTGGTTTACCCATCAACAGAATAAATGATGCAACATCATATGCCCGGCATCTCACGTCACGAAATGTGAAGTGAAGTTCACATGCGTTTGGTCGGTCGACTTACCCGCTGTTTGTCTCAGGAAACATTATGGAAAGTGAAATATATTGTGTATCCGTTTGATCCTCTTAGAAAACAAATGTTTCAAACGTGAGCGCACACTGTAGCGCAGTCTAAAAGAGCGGCAGCTCGATCTCCAATGCGGAAAAAACGTTACTCACACGGCAATTGGCTAGAATTAAATAAATTAAATATTTCGTATAAATTTAAAACAAAACAAATTCGTTGTTTTGCTATTCAAATCACATTAGATCTTCTCGCTGACATGAGCTAATAAGCTGTGTTTACGTCCCACTGTCGTTTATATATAGGCTACGTTGTGTCCTGACTATTCTCCCCACCCCACGTGTGACGCAGGCACAAGTTGAATTTCAATTGGACGAGATGCCACACCTCCAGGATAATCAGCATACCAAACAGAGCGATCTTATATATTCGACATTCCTATGTTTCCATAATATTTTGTTAGACCACGCTCACCATAAATCCCCATATATCACCCCATCGTTTTTGCTCTATGAAAATGCCAGTGGCAGATAGTGGGGACACCTGCATCCATTTGCTATAGTATGTTGGAGTTAAGGTCTAATCCTCAAGATAGGGACGTCACTAGAGACTCGATCACGGATGGAGGGCTAAGCCTATCTTAAACATATCATATTAAAATAAAAAAATAAAAAAGTAATCCGCAAAAACTAATTTTATCATGTAATTTTACAGGTGTAAAATATATCAATAGCCTCTATGTTAATTTTTTTTTTGGTTATGCTTGGTTCAATACTTTATGATACAAATAAGTACACTCTTCCATACAAGTCTATCAGTGTGGGACTATCTGTAATCGTGTCCTATCAATTACAATTAATGTATAACCCATGACATAGTTACTGTTCTCAGACACATTGAAACTAACAAGGCCAACAATTAAGTATAAATACAAATATGTAACTTATATTCAACCCTAACTCTGGAGAAGGGGACAGGCCTTGGTGCAGAGAGCGAGAGAGAGCGAGAGAGAGAGAGAGAGAGAGAGAGAGAGAGAGAGAGAGAGGGAGGCTTGTAAATGTTTTGCCTACTGACATTCTGCAAGCTGATTAAAACAGTAGACATTTTATTGTTCTGCAGCATGTTATTGTTTTACACATTGCTGGCCATCTCATTTTACCTGCACCTCATCATACTAACGTACCTACCATACTATATAACACACCTAATTAGTGATTATAGCTTTACATATTGTTTTTGAAGCTTACAAGTATTTGCATGACAGTCGATTCTAGTTATGGTTCAGAAGGGGTAAAAAAGCAGCAACATGTTTTGACAGGAACAATAAAAACACAGCTCCAGTACAAATCATATATCATTTCTGCATATCTTACTTCATGCCTGTGCTTCTACAGTTCCTGTCAAAACAGGTCACATCTTTATTTTTTCATATGAACCATGACTTCAAATTGTACAGTAAAGTCCATGTAAAACATTTACAATTACAAAGCTGTGTTTCCATGGACCATATTATTCAGATTGGAATCGGGTTAAAAGCCCAACCCGAGATATACTCCATTATAGACACCACGATCAGAAGAGAAGCAGAGAGGCAGTGTAACCCGTTACATTATTGAAAGAAGAATTCTACAATGTAAACGGTTAAACCCATGTAAACCCAACTAATATCACAATTTTTTCCCACCTCCAAAAACATGTCATTGTGTTAATAGTGTCGCTGATGCAAAAGCATTGTGTAAGCCAGTTTCTCTACATTATTCGATATTTGATTGTCTTTCTTGTGAAGATAATGTATATGAGCCTGCATCATCATGAATCAGCCTGGGGTGATTGCTTATAGTCAAATGGGCTGGAATAACTATGATTTTATACCTATTCTGCAATTTAAAAGACAAGCAGTGGCATGTTTTGACAGGAACAAAACAACAGTAAGGCGTCTATGAATTTCTCAAATATTTCACATCATGTGTTTTATTACTGTTCTTGTCAAAACGTGTCACTTATTTTTTTTTGTCTGTGTCTGAACCGTGACTAGAATCAACTCTCATTTCATAAAGACGTGATACTCAAAACAATGTAAAAACCATGTTAAAGCGTATTGTATGTTGTTACAATTACAATGTCTATTTACATTTTTAACCCTTATCAAAACATGTCATTATGCCTAGTGACGCAAAAGCATCACGTGCTTAATCATTTTGATTGTTTATCCACATTACTGTAATATGTTTGTCTACATACCTTTACTGTGGGTTTAATAGCCAAACATACAGTATCTATTAATAGATATTTGTTTTATATATTGTGTGCTACTGTGTTGGGACTAAAGACATCCTACATTGTGTTACGGAAGTACCCCCTCATGTGTCTTGCCACACAAATTATATTTACTACAATTTAACTAATTTAAGCAAGTAATCATTACATAAGCAACAGTTGCATAAGTTAGGCCTGTAGGCTGCATTTCACTTTTGTGCATCTTTACATAACATGACCTTAGAAAAAGTCAAAGTCTAAGATCAGCAGCTGTACTATCTGTGTGTGTTTTATCCCATCGAGTCAAAACATCAGTTCGCCACAACAGTGAGTGATGAAATAATACTGTCTGTAGTTAGTTTGACCTGCTCTGTGCTTGAACTGCGGGTCTTTTCAACTAACCCCAAACACCGCTCTCACACGCACAACCCTGTACATAGTTTCACCTAAACCCATTATACACGACACACCTTCATCTCAGCCAATGAGCAATACCCCCACCCCCTACACCGACTGAGACGTCACAGTCCGACCTCTGTTATTTACCGTACAGCCCAATGAAAAAATAAATACAAAAAGTAACTTTCACTCTCCAGCCAGTGCCTTGTGACCGGCGACACTGGCCTCTAATTGTAGTTGCCCCCCAGGCACTGTAGATTGGCTTGCCACTGGATGAATTTCAACACCTTATCAGCAAAGACTACAATGCAGCTATGGTGCTTTGAAAGAGGTCAGGTGAAAACAATGCAATAGAACCTAATTCAAATATTAGATTTCATTCATTAAATAAAATATAAAGTCAAACCAATTGGCTTCATTTGTGCTGACCACCACACAAATTTGAAAAAGGTTTGAATTTGTGTGCCTCTGCAGCTGACTGCCTTTTGCTGAAAGACAAAACTAATAGCCTGACATTGCACTGGAAATGTAAATATTGTGACCCAGATAAATGTCACTTTAGCCCTCAAAAAACGATAATTAGCATTTGGCTGATATAACGTTGAGGCTTGCACGTGTATTGATTAGTTGAGCTAGGGGTATGGCTTGTTATATAAATTTGTTTGGCAACAGTCCTGTTAATTGGCAGCTGCTGTGACATGTGGTGAAAGCTTCCCCAAAGGACATTCTGCAATTCCAGATATGTCAACAGACCTGAATGAATGCTGCCTTTTAACATTCATTCTTACTGAGCAATCTGTGCAGTCAAGCATCACTGCATGATTTTATATAGGTGAAAAGTATCTTTCTTTCCTGTGTAGACTGCCACTAATGTGTGTGTATTTCTGTGCATACATCTACATTCTACATTATACTATATATTGATGTATATCTTATATATACTGTATGCTGTATGTGTGGGAGTGCCTGTGTGCCTTTACGGGCTCTGACTACAGCATGCAGGTATTTTTACATGGTCAAACATTATCCATCTAGTGTCTGAGAGCAAGGCTGTCATCTGATTTAAGTCACGAGGAAACTCACGAGTGCTCAGGTCTAAAGCGTTCCTACTCAGCCTGTTATTTAACTTTTGGTAAACCCCTGAATATGTACGTTAGTTTCATAATATAATCAGTTTTTCACGGAGGGCAACTGGAAAAGTATATTAATCTGCCATTCACTTCCATTGATAACAAAACTGCACTACAGTTTAGTACAGAAAGGCAGGAAGGATGACACATTGAGAAAGTGACCAAATCTGAAAACACAGTACACTAAGAATAGCAGCTGGAGTCCATAAATGCCATGTCCATCTGTTCTGTTCTTTTATGTTGCTTTATAGGTCACCTGCTGTACTGGTCTGTATACGTATATTCCCTTTAATTATTTGCAGCATCAAAATACATAAATGTAGAAATTTCTGTGATTCAAGTTTTACATTTTCCTTAAATAAAATTCCACATCAATAAACTGGTTTATCTTGAGATAGTATAGAGATGCTAATCAGCTTCGTAGACACTTTACCGGTATTTTTGTCATAGTGAATGGCGGACACATCTGTGTTACTGGTTGTTACTGCAAACAACCTGCTGTTACTTCCTGGTGAACATTAAAGGGAGCTAGGACTTATGTATAGGAAGCTACAGTGTAAAGGGCTTATTAAGTTACAGTTTTATTTAATGTACAGGCTACTAACATAGAGGCTTAGCGCTCTGCTAAACAAATGTCCTCAAAATGACCCAACACCAATAGGTTGAGGCACAAATAATTGGAAATAGTTTAAGAGAAAAACATTTGCTATAAAAGAAATGTCCACAAATGTGCTTTATAGCAAAAGATTTATGACAAAATGACTAATAATTTAGTACATAAAGGTAGGAGGTCACACTGAGAAAGTGAAAACATCAGAAAACACATTACACTAGGAACGGCAGTTGCCAGGACCATCTGTTCTGTTCTTTGCTCTACAGGTCACCTGCTAACTGATCTCACTAGACCACTGGTCACATGAGCAGCATATCTTTGTGGCAGAAATCCGTCGGTTCAAGGCCATTTCCTTTTTTGTGTTTACAGTCACATGAGAATAGTTTCAGCAGGTTGTACGTAAAACAAGTTTTAACAAGGTATTTATAAGGACCACAATGTAGGTCTACTGTACTGAGCTACATCAGTTACATGTTTATTTTTATCCTATCATAAATATTGTACGACTACAGCTTTTGAAAATAGCAACCAAAATCCAGGGTGGTAGGGATCGCAAACAATAAACATTATTTGCAATGTAAAGCTAACACTATACAAAGTTGTGGTAAAAAAAAAAAAATTAAACCAAACAATTATTATAATAATAAAAAATAAAAAAGTATGAAAGCTTTCCTTGTCAAATCGTCTCACAGGTGTTATGTCATATTTGTGTGTGTATACACAACCAATGCTGTACAAAAAGCTTTATGACCATGCAGGATCTTCTAGAGCTTAAGAGGATTATGTAATTTACAGATGTTCTATTTTACCAATGAGGAACCTGGCAGACAGGTATGTGACTTTTTTACTTTTTATTACTTTCTATTACATGCTATCGTTTATTACTTACTTTTTATTACTTTTTTGTGAGTTTTTATTGCTATTGTAGGACTTAGAGCACATAAACTGTATATGGAAATGATGCAAGCACATGCACTCAGCAACATGAACTCACACACACACACATTAAAGGTATTTGTTTTTTATTTGATGATTACTGCTACTATGCCGTTTTAATTTATTTTATTCTGGTAACTAGTAACTGTAACGGATTACATTTAAAAAGTAGAGCAGCAAATCAAAAAACAAAACAACTCTCCCTTCGATGCCATCGGATGCTCCCTCAGAAGCTCCGCCCCACACATTGGAAACACATTGCGAAGCCTGGGATGTTGTTGTTGTGTGCGGTCTGCACCACTTTGTTTGTGGTGCGGTCTGCACCACTTTGTGTACAGAGCCAGGGCTGTATAGAAGTACCAGATTCTTTTTTTCTGCACACACAGAGGGCAAGCTAGCGGACTGCTAGAAGATATTTGGTGAGTTTGACAAAACATGTATTACCTTACAATGGCTTAGTATTTCTTTATTATTACACTAGTGGACTACTACTACTTCCCTGGACTGCTAGAAGTAGTCCAGGGAAATGCAGTTGAACTCACGTGGGAAAATAGCCACCACAACACATCTGTGCACATCTGGTGAGCGATGTGTAGAGTTTGAGTGACATCTGGTCATGGATAAAGACTGATTGTGTTGCATAATGTTCGAGCGTGTACACTGGCACAAAGCCCATCTATCTCTCGACCGCGTTATTAACAGGAACTGTCACTATACGATGCAGTGTGAAACTTTTTTTTTTTGTGTCTGTGTGAAAAGTTTATTTTTTAACACAGAACTATTTTTTACTCTCACCTTGTGACCTAAATTCGATCACGCTCATGTGAATTCATTTCCATCTCCCAAATAGGGCTTACGTCGTATCATTTCACAAAGACCCCACTGGCTTTAAAATGGCCCATTTGAATGTTCAAACCCTATCACTTAATAAAATAACAAGTGGTGTAACTGTATGTCTGTTTAAGAATATACTGGCCTACTATGCCAGTTATTAACCACACTGGCAATAATCTGCTTGTACCAATAACACAACTATGCTGTATATTCATAGTGTAGACAAGTAATGCACAAACACCTGCACGTTACTTCAGATTACACTCTGTATTTGGAATTTATGTATTTCAATATATTTGCACCACATTTTGAGAAATGTAAATGAAAATCCCTTAGCTGAAAGACTAAGGGATTCTCTATTACACATTGCACATACACATTTGTTTTGGTGAGGAATCGAATTAGTACCTCACATTTGTCCGACCGCTTAAAATTTGTGAGGAATTAATATATTGTTTCATTTTGGTTCATTCTCTGTGAGCAATAATCCTCTTGTCTCACATTTGTAATTGTTTGAGGAGGAACAACACGTTAGAGGGATAGAGGAAGTCTGCCTCGAGGGAAGCATTATTATTTTTACCTTACATATTTGACATGTACTATCTAATTTGTTAAATCATTTTTCATACTCCTTAAAAAAATGTACTAATGTATTATTGTATTATTTTTATTATTTATTTTTACAACTTTATATGTTGTTATATTTTTAATTTCTTTATTTGTATGCAACTTTCCATGGACATATAGACATGTGAAAGAAAGCAAATAACCTGCAGTCAGGGATGAGATGATTCAAACTGAATAAACAGGAATGGAAGTGCTCAAAGCCAACGTAATACAACCGTTGTGTGCTCGATATGTAGACGTAAACGAGGTCGACTGGACCTCTTAAAGATGGAAATTCAATGAGCTGTTCACCGTGAGTAATGCTGCAGGACATTAAACAAAACTAATATCAAAGGGTGTCCAGTTCCATGTATAGATAGTAGTGTGTGTTTGTGTGTGTGTGTGTGCGCAGTGGATTTAGGTTCCTTTCTTATTTGTACTTCAGTTTAACAACTTCCTGGACTGTATGCACAAAGGGGTTTAACTGAAAGTTTGTTTTGCTACACAAAAAAGATTAGTTCGTAAAAAGGTTAAATGGGGAAATAATTTGACAACGGGAAACAGAGCTTCTGTTTTTTATGACATTATGAGATTGTTTATGAATTCATGCTGGAGCTGCTTGAGCTCTTTGTCAACCATTTAGATGGCCGTTAATAGAAATGTTCTTAATTTGGGAGGTTTTTGCCCTTGTGCTTTATTTTATTTTATAAATCATACCCGATCAACCATATTTGGTTGGTTAGTGTGAATCTGCATTAATTTAAAGGCATTTTATGCATTAAAACCAAACCTTTTGTATGTTAAAGGTATAATCTGACATTTTCTCCAATTTTCTCTAATTATTTACAGAACACTTCAGAACAGCCTGCACGGGAAAACAGGTCAGCAGAATCTGTGAAAACATACTTTTATAAGAGAGACTTCCCTAATTTTATTTTATTATTTTATTTTGGCTATGCTTTGATGTTTTTTATTTTAAAAATGTGTTTTTTATAGTATCATGTACAGTATTTGCCCTTGTGAAAAGCACTTTTTATGTGAATTTTAAAAGTGGTCTATAAATAAATATTATTATTATATAGAGTTGTAGCAACACTGATTGGTTTAACCACTTCATCCCTAGCTTTTTTTGTTTTTCAACATTTTACTTGAGTTTTTTCTCTTTTAGTGGATCATGCAGCATGTCTATTATGCTTTATTTTTAGCACACCTTTTTTTCATGTGTTTAGCGACGGGTGCTAAAGTCCCCTTCGGAGGGTACGTTACGGATGAACAGGTTTTAAGCCTGCTCCAGTAGTTTGTTAGTGTGGTTTGTGTTATCACCTTTGACCATGAGAACCAGCATTTCATTCATTTCTATACTCTGTACAGTATGTGGATGTATGCTACAAACAAACTTAAACTTCAACTGCATTCTAATACAAAATTATTTTGCCACTAATCCTATATGCAGATTTGCAATTTCATCCATGATTGCCCAGTGAATAGCATTGTGGCCTCACAGCAAGAAGGTCCTGGGTTCGAACTTCACCAGTATTCATTGCTGACAATAAAAATAACCAAGTAGGGTTTAACGACTTTATTTCAAGGAAAATGTAATGGAAACGTATGTAAAATATAGCAAAGATTCATGGCTGACAATGACGTTGTAATTAACCTATTATTATTATTTAAAGTAAAGTAAAGTACAACATCTGGCAAGTCTTGACTATTTCAGTATCTAAAATAATAATCTAACTTGCAAAGTATGATTGAGTGGCCTTAAAGTGATTGAGTATAGTCAGATTAATCAATATCATACAAAAATACAGCAGAAATACATGTATCTATTAATGTACACAATATTTTAGAGTAACTATAAAGTTTGTATTTTTGCTAAAACGTTTCTCTAAATAGAAGACATAAACTGTAGATACATCCTCAGAATGTTTACACGCATGGCATGTAATTGGGACCGATAGCCACTAGATGACAAGCGAAGCGATCTTGATATTGCAATTAGGTAATTTTTGGGGAAGATTTTATCCATATCGACTTGAGTTATGAGTTGACTACAGATGTCAAGCCAGATGGGGTCTGTGTGAGAGGTTGGGAGCCGTTGGCGTCATTCTAAGTAAAACGCCCCATTTGCATATATTTATAAAATGCTAATAATCTTTACATCTCATGGGGTAATATGGTAATAAAAAATCCTGAGGACCTGAGGGCAGCTGGAAATGTGGACATGTTTAAAGCTAAACTAAAGACCTACCTATTCAACCAGGCTT